>OZ026624.1:94133704-94411204 GCA_964020975.1 Hermodice carunculata | reverse complement strand
ATAATTATCTGATTATTGAATGGTTATGATTAGTATTCTTCCTGCTTATTTAGTAACATACCTCTGTATATATGTAAGACAATAAACTATATATATATATATATCTATATATATATATACTCATTTATCCCCAAATAAAATGTGGATTCGACACAAGATGTAAATGTACTGTCGTTCTGTTGCATTGCATGACGACCAGCGTGTGATATGAACTTTGCCTGAATCACTGAAATGCATATGACATTTTAGTAACAATATACAAGACATCCATTCAAAGAACATGTAAATTTATCACCAATTCATTAACAAAAGAGAAACGTGATAATATTATGTCACAATCATAACAGAAAACTGTTGTCCAGTAAAGTTAAAAATGACTTTTTGCTTTACGGATGAGAAATACCGCTAATGATTGAGTAATGGTACATCAGAATATTGACGTCTGGCTATGCTAAATTCATAGAATAATATTCAGACTTAATGTATTGTGTAATATCGTTTAAATGCCTAAAACTTCACTGCGGGAATTTACCATTTCATACTATTATACAGTATTATGAGACGATAAAGACGTCAAAGGGAAAAAATCCTCCAAAAAATGAACACCAAACAACAGTGACATGCGACAATATTCAAGATCTATAAACATCGTTTTCTGAAAGACTTTGACACTGATATGTTGCTTTAAAAGCATCTTCTAAAGACGTAATCAAGATTAATACATCTTTTGGTAACAGATTTTAGGAACTGGTCATTCCAACAAATTTTCTTCAAAAATATTTCATACATGACAACTAATGAGAATCCAGTAAAAAAAATGTTTTAGTGAAAAAGATTATGTGACAGTATTCGTTTTGCACATACCATAATGGATTTTCTTATTCCAAATCCTTCTTTTCCTACAATTTACAAACGAAGTAAATGCAAACGATTACAATATTACAAATCCTCTTTGCACATTTCATACCTATGGTCGTAACACATTCAGTGTGTCGCATGTAATTAAAAAATCCTAACATTACATCAGCTGAATTATCATTGCCTGTCCAATTGTAAATATTGTAACTCTGTAGCCCCACATCACAAACATGTTTTCTTGCGTAATATGGATATCCTCAATAACAAAAACCTTAAGTTAAAGTTAAATCATATATTTCTGTAGATATAAAGCTATATAAAATATGCCATAGTTTATCAACAGAATTTTTTTCGTATAAATGATGAGGTGGGGAATAAATGTGTCATTAAAGTAGTTCGTTAGTTCCTTTGTACCATTCCTATTATCTATGTCGTTCAAAGTGAATTATGAACACTCACGGGCCTTGGTTTCTTATACAAATATATGATTTCATCGGATTTATCTTTTTTATATTCTCAACTTTGCGGCTGTGGTGTCTGGCAATGTATTGCTTGGTTATACCAAATGCCGCAATAGTGGATCAGGCTTACCAATAGCTTTATGATCTTTTTTGTCTTTAACGTTTGAAAATATTCATTTTTAAAGGTGATGCGGATAAAACAACTCTTTGGGCTATAATGATTACCCGAATGTTCTAAATATGGTTCTAACTAGACCAAAGGAGGGAAAGAAATCGAATTTAATATTGAGTAGAAGGTGTTTGATATCAAAAGAGTTTTGAAAAATATGGCATGTCGGTAAAAATGTTAAATCACACCTGCTTTAGCGAAAAAAGTTGAAAAAACCTAATATCTCTCAGGAAATGGGATAACAACAAAGATTGTTGACACTAACCTAGATAAAGCCGGTGATGTAATGATGGCAAACGGTGAAATGTTGATGTTTTGGGCAAAAATTGGGGGAAAAAGACATGTTACATGTAAGAAAAATGTATTGGTGGGTGCACCAGCTGCTCTCAAATTTTGAGTAGAATAAAATGAAAGATGCGATTAACACTACTTTACAAAGTGGATCCTTTATATCTTTGAATTTTAAACTATCTGTGGTTGCTTTCAGGAGGGATTTGATGCGGAACACGTTTTCTTTTGAAATGTAATCTCGTGGGCCTGTTTCTTAAATGTGTAACTTTTTCCTGAATGTCCAAGATGAAAAAATAGTAACCCTCAAAGCGCTGATTTAAAACTGAGTAAGCAAATTTCCTCGGGACACTTTGTGCGAAGTGCGCACAAAGTGTCCCGAGGAAATGTGCTGAAAGTTGTTGATTAAGACTACCTTTTGCTCTAGTCTAGGCTCGCTGGTATTTAAATTAGAGGTGTCTTCATCAGGAAAATGAATGTGTTGACTGTTATATGTTTAACTGTTATGAGAAAACGACTATAGCAGTGATTAGCACATTAACGGTTGAAAAAGATACGTTTTAAGAAAATAAGAATTATATTGAAACTGTACAATCAAATCAACAGGCCCCGAGCTGGTACGGACAAATATTCTTAATCATGGTTGGTGAATTGATGCTTATTTATGATGGCAGTACCCACTATCCTTTCATATCTTATCCCCTCAACATTTCTTAGTTTGTGGCTTTGCCGTTCTATCTGTCTCTATGGTGTTCATTCTGACAGCAATGTTTTACTCTTCATGATTTATCGGATGCGGCTATACATCTACAAATTTAACATAGAAGGGCAAATTTATGTATAATAGTTTTGAAGTTTTTTGCGATTTAGATTTTGTGTATTCATATAATTTTGCATTTAAAATAGAAGTTTATAGTTTTGCTTCATTCTACGTTACAGACCTTTAACTTGAAGTTAGAATGGCACCTCTAACTATAACAGTTTTGTTGCTATAAAATAAAAAACTTTTGTGTATTTATATATATATATATATATATATATATATATATATATATATATATATATATATATATATATATATATATATATATATATATCCATAAGGTCAGATTTGATACTTTAATTACACGGGAGGTATTAATATCTGTCATATTTACTGTTACACGTTTAATTATCGCCCTGTTCATTTTCAAAACATTCTTTGCATTTATGTTTCTTTTTCTTTTTGTTTGCTTTTTACTTTTTAAGTAAGAAATACTTTGGGGGGGGGGGGAGTCATGCTCATTAAAACATATTTTTTCTAAATACCAATGAAAACAAATATCAGGAAATGACTTTGAAGCGTTTAAAAGCAAAAACAATTAAGCAATATGGGTGGGCATCAAGTTATACAATACTATATCATATTTTGGAATTTGCGTCAAATTATTAATAAGTGAGTATTCACCCAACTAATTTAACACTGCAAAAACTGCAACTTTTTCACACACACACACACACACACACACACACACACACACACACACACACACACACACACACATACCTAAAAATTAAATGATAAAGATGCATTGTTGAAAATAGTAATTGATGATTTCAATTTTGACAATATACTTCAAAGCAATGTAACAGCCCAGCGCAATTCTTTTATGTTGAGAACTTTACCTGCTTTCTGTGTTGCTCTCAATCATAATTTGTTTAATCTATACAATCCAGTTTTGCTCAATTGATTTGTTTTTTGTAAAATTTTCAGTAACTTGTGCTAACAGGCAGGTATTCACCCACAAAATCTGCTTAACTGACCTTAACAAGGTTGATCTGTAAAGTTGGCACACGTGTGCAAAGCAAGTACACCATTTAACTGACACAGCAAAAAACAAAAAACAAAAAAAAAAAACAGTTCTAAGCATATGGACCTACTACAAACTATTCACAACAAACCGTAACTAGACACAAAAACTTTATAGAAAACAAGTAAAGCAATATTATGCGTGAAAAATAGTTGTAATTTCCTATTTTTATCCAGTATGTTGCTATCGGCCAACACAGAAACGCAAGTCACGCAGTTGATTCCCACGCATTGGAGACATTTCAGCCAATGTTGCCGCTGACATAAGTTGATCTCTGATGCGCTCTGTATTCAGGTTAATGTGCATTTGAATGTCAAAAGTGTGTATTGCCGGCTCCAAACTTGAACGAACCGCTAACTGATATTAGGGAATCGTTTAAGATTGGAGCCGGTTAAATGAGAGAGAAGGGCAAAGGGCGAGAAGTGTCTGGCCTCTGGAACATGGCGTGGCAACAATGCCACATTCAAAGGGAGCTTGTGAAGAGCCGTGCCTCTCGGGGTCCGCATGCAAATGTAGGGTAGTGTTTCCTGATCAATACAAGAGTACGGTGCATTGTTTTTCTACTCATTTCAATAGTTTTAAGTCCGTTAAGCCGACAGAAACACCGGCAGTTTGTTTCAAATAATGTACGCACATAGTAAGAAACAGGAAACAGCACATAGCATTCAAAATCTGCCACGGCATACACAATTTCCAACCTGTCGCCACTTTATTATACGTTGTGCACATCATTTCATCCGATGAAATAATGAAATTTAATTATAAACTGTCCAAAGTATTGAACCGTAAGTAAAAAAATTAATTGGCGAGATATCCTACATTTTCACTGCATTCAGAAGTTAAGATGATTTACCATTGTTCATTTTTATCAAGAAATTAGACGATCCAGACAAAACAAATACAGCAATATTATTTTTATCAGATGTAGTTAAAAAAGAAGTTATGTATGACAATATTTGTACCGGCTGGGGGAAGGCATATTCTTCTGTTTTTATTTCTTCATATGTATGTATGTATGTATGTATGTATGTATGTATGTATGTGTGTGTGTATGTATGTATGTATGTATGTATGTATATATGTATGTATGTATTTATGTATGTATTTATGTATGTATGTGTGTGAGTGTATGTATGTATGTATGTATGTATGTATGTTTGTATGTTTTTATGTATGTATGCATGTATGCATGTATGCATGTATGTATGTACGCATGCATGTATGTATGCTTACTTTTACTGTGCAGTAGGTGTATTTGTATGTACATTTAATCTTGTGGGATTGTACATATAGGTCTGGCAAAATGTTGTGATATTTTTGATACAGCGACTAAAGCTCAATAGTTCATGCGAACCATTTGTAACCCTACATGGTTGGCACTTTTTAATCCAAAATTTCAATTTGACTTTGGAATTACAGAATAAAAATATAGGCAAAAATTTGCAAGTGTTTTGGATGATAAATAAAAGTCATGTGCTAGTTAGTAACCCACAATAGATAATAATAATTACTTTAAAAATTATAGTAATAAATGAATAATATTCTATGCGATGTACATGCAAGATTCAAAATCTCAATTGACAAGTATGTGTAGTTTAACGAGATATGAATAATATTTTATGTGAGGTATTCGTAAGTTTCACAATCTGAATTGATTGAGTATATGTGTTATTAAGGGTAGGTGTGCTTATTACCAGCAGTTGCTATATATTAATGCTCTTTGCATCCCGACTTCCAAGGAAAAGCTTCTTTTGCACATAAAGTAAGTTAATGGAACAAAACGTGGTCTCAAAACATAATGGGAAGAGCAGGCAGAAGAACTACATTGTAATCTGTGGCTCGTCGTTCATCTTGTCACATAGGTTCACTCACGTAGATAACCTAGGCGGATGTTTCATTCATTAATCTGTGTCCACGGAAAATAAAGAAATATTTTCCACATATACATGCAAGGTATTTTATAAACATTGAACCCCAACTGGTACCGATTGATTTAACAGAAGCGAACTACAGGCATCTAAAATTTATTGGTGACGTCATTGTTACAGTATTGTTCCCCCACTTTATATTTTCTATGACTGTTCAGTAACAGAAGTAATAGTTTTTTTTTTCCTTGGAATTCGAGTGTCATATTTTAATCAATTGAATTTTTTCAGCGTCAATGGTCATTTCGAATGAAAAAAAATAATCAGTTGGTTAATCAGCTCGGAACAGTTTTATTCGTGCACAGTAATAATGCCTCAACCTTGGGCCTCTGCGTCATTATTCGACACGAATGATGCGTTCCTTGATAATTAACCTATACCTAATGAGACCCCATGCAGTTAGAAAGATTAGCCCGATGGTGGGGGTAGGGCTAGTGACACTGGCGGCACGACATAGTTGGTCTTTGCAGCTGTTGTGTACAGTGCACAACGATAATCAAACTCTCGTGGCATACATGGGCAGTGATCTTGATTGCAACTGCCGCAGGCAGCTCGACGGGATTGTGTAACCCGAGAGGGCTCAGAGCCGCTGACAGAACGTCGACAGGAAAGGGAACAAAAGCGAGTGGGTGGAGTAAGGAGCAATGGCGATAATCATGGCATACAAACTTTGAGCTGGTGCTGTCATGTAGGAAAAGGACAACCAAAGATGAGCACCGATTGGGAGGGGGTTAGGTGTCTGAAACACAGTATTCTGGTCCCTGACTGAATGCACACATATTGACAACCAGTTATAATGCTCTTGCAAATAATAATAATAATAATAATAATAATAATAATAATAATAATAATAATAATAATAATAATAATAATAATAATAATAATAATAATAATAATAATAATAATCATCATCATCATCATTATTGTTGTTATTGTTATTATTATTATTATTATTATTATTATTATTATTATTATTATTATTATTATTATCATCGTCATCATCATGTGGCCCTCTGCTTAATTCTTGCAGTCCTGTACCTGATAGATGGCCTTTACAAGAAGAGAAGACTAAAGGTCAGAGTGAGTGGTGACACTGGTAAACCGTGATCTGTCAGCTTCTGGCGTCCTGTTTCCCGGGTTGAGAGCCTGGGCCTCGGGTCCACCGAATGCCCTGTCCCAGCTGTCATGTGCCTCGATTCCGAGTTTATTGCCAAACAGGCACCCCATGTACAAGACTCTTCCCCGTTTGCCCCGTCCCTGCTTCTAAACGCATAGCAAACCCCATGCCCCATTTTCACAGTCACTGGTTGGCCCTGATAAGAACTCCCAGCTTTTCCTTTCCTCCCCAACTCCTGACACTCTTATTAACCCTGATCCCTCCTCATCCTACTATCTCAGTTCTTCTATCCCAGAATGCTACTAGGTAGCTCGGGATATTTAAAAAGGATGACCTTTTGAAAGCACTGATCAGTGGGCCAATTAAGTTGACAAACCACCTTCCTTCAGGTAGAATGGGTGAACATGCAACAAGCCTCTCATTATAATGATGGAAGCTGCAACACAATAAAAAACCATAAACTTTGAAAAAATTACAAGATAGAGTGAGAATTTTGCATCTGAACCGTGTCTATTCTTCAATTATCTTGTGAAACGATGATGACGGAATAGCTAATATTATATCGGCAATACAAAATGTGTTTAAAGACACATGAAAAAGCTTAAAATACATAAAGTCAAGGTTCCAGCAACAACTAAAAAGTAACAAATAACAAATAAAACTAACAAAACTAAGTAGCTTGGCCACAACAAAAAAATGATCTGTGATGTCATGAAAGATAATTACATATAAAACCATTATCAGCGACCAAGATTTTCTTTTCAACACCAATCGTTTCAAGTGCACTTGTTCGAAGAGAATAGATAATAAAAGCGGAATTTATAACTTGCTTGTCCACACCTGGTATTGTTTTATTCAAGGCAATACTTCATGTAGCTGTTGTTAAAAATACTAATGATATACAGAAGTTATTTACTACATTTTGTTCCCAGCTGGTAGTTGATGAGGTCGTTGTCTATAGTTAGACTACTATTTCGCGACAAGTAGTCATTGCGGACCCCCATTACACTACTCTTTGACTGTTATTCAAGTACGATTTATTGCTTTTTGGCAGTTCTCACAATACATCTGTCACTATGTTACAGTTGTTGAACCACTTTGCAAACAAACCAATCAAAATTCGCTTTAAAATGCATTAATTAAGTAAACGACGTCTTCCTGAATCTTTTAGTGAGTATCGTATTAGTTGATATCCTATACATATGGAAAGGGAATTGATACAAGGAGCTTTGCTGGCTCCTGAACTTGACCAAGCTGGATATGTTTTTCTGACAGTACAGCTCATGACTTTGACTTCCCCACCAGGGAACTCATTAAATCAGCTTTCATTCTGCACACGCATGTCTGCTAAACTACTCTTCCATTAGACCCAATTATCCTCTTGTGTCTTCTTTAGGGAATAAAAAGCACAGTTGGAAAAATATGTTTGCTTCATTTGACTGGAGCAGGTCATCCCATGGAGATGAACTCTCAGTTGCTATTTCTAGACTAATGAGCCAGGGCATTTTGATCTCCTCTTACAGTATTATTGTTCCTCATGAAAAGTGCACACTTCCTAGTTCGTCTCAAAATGGATGCAATTTGATGTCACGATTATATAGTTTGTCATGTTTCCGCAAGAGTGCCATATACTTGACATCACTGGGAATATCGTAGTTACCTTTCGCTACTGCTGTAAACGCAGAGGCATAGTTAAATAATGCCTACATATTACAACCCATATAACCACGCGCTCTCAGATTTATCTAACTTATCCAGGGACTCAAGGCTACTGATAGTCGTTTCTTAACAGTACCTTTAGGCAACACACATGACGTGTTTCATGTACAACCACAACAATTTATAATTTTTGAGTGTCTTATTGCCTGACATTAAGATTCAACCTAACCTTCGATCGTTTCATCTGCTCGTAATAGCAGAATATGTCAGGAACACAGAAGTGCATAAATGTTTATACCTTTATTTAAAAAGAAAAAATAAAAACAAAAAAAAAAAAAAAAAAAAACAAAACAAAAACAAAACAAGAAATTGATTTTTCATGCTTGGAAACTGTGTTCTTTTCTAATTTCAACCTTTGGGCCAAATACCAAGAGCCTCTATTACCCTCTGTTAACTGATCACACTTTGTTACACTACAGGTTATCAGGCTATGTAGATATGGCTTGGGACCCAGGTACAGCTTCATTACTGTTCATAAGCATAGATATTTCCTGTATTAATGAGTTTCTGAAGGTAGCGATCTGGTGAAATACGGGAGATTAAGAAGTTAATTTAAAATTAAGTGTATATTTCAATGAAATTATCCCATTTGAATTCAATTAGCCATATTTTCTTTTAAAGTAAACGTAAAAGCAAAAATTATTTCTTCTGCAGCATCTTTTTAATCCACATTACGAAAAAATGAACTATTGAACACGTACAACTCTATTTAACCTTCATATGATACCCACCTTACCCAATAATAATGTCTATAGATTCCTCACCGGTACTTTCACACATAACGGTATTTGAAATTTGATATGACTACTGGACAGCAACGCAATTAGCTGCATTCCAAACACACTTCAACTTGTAACCTTTACTTGGGACTACAATCTGTAGAAAAAATAGCTATCGTGACAAAGTGATGTCTGAGGTGATGCCCACCATGCAAACATGGATCAATGGCACCAACACAGGGTGCACCCACAAGAAGATATGATCTTTATCATTATCAATTATACATGCACAAGGCTTAGTGACGAGAACTGTAATTTTCCAGAGATCCCTCTTGTACTTTTTTGAAATCATGCCATATCATTCTCCTTCAAAGTCATGCTCAGTTTAACGTGATCGGAATTTCAGTTTTAGACAGAAGATTTAGTTTCTCTGATGACAAGCACAGTCAGTCATTTTTCAGCGTTACATGTACATCGTATCTTGCTCCAGGTAACACCTTGAGGTGCTGGCTGATCTGACAGCTTGGACAGGCTCCATAAGTGGCTCCCACATCACTGGTCATTATGGACAACATCAGAATAAGTTAGCACTGTTGGTTACAATACTTTGAACTGTATATGCAGATTTAGCACAGGGCCAAGCAAGAGAACGGCAAGGTATCGTTTTCCTCCATAGGACAGCACAGGAGGCACTTAAAACATCTGAGCTGTATGCAGGAGGATGAGAATAATTACGAATTCTAACATACAAATATGAGAAGTTTTTCAAACCTCACAAAAACAACAGTTAAGGAGTGGACAGTCCAAGAAAGAAGCAAAAGACAGGTAATAATATATATTTTTAGTCAGTGACTTAAAAAGACATAAAATTGTGGCTCTGGCCAGCTTACAGGCAGCATCCTGAAATATATACTATTTGGTAGTGTATGACACAAATCACTCAACGACTAAGATTAATTAACTTAAAGAAAAGTGCATAAAACTATACAAACACCAGAAGCAGAAGCCAGAATATAAAATAATAAAGGTAAAGAAAAAGTACTAGTCCAACATTAATGTGTGACCACAAGCTGATAATCTGTATCAACATAATTACCATGGAAATCAAGATGAAACAAAGGAGATTCCGTAAAGTCCGTGTCCTGCAGTATGTAAAAAGCAAATGCTAAGAAACGTCGAGATTCCATGTTAAGGGCAAAATACCAAGTTGGATACCCAAAAGTTAATTGCCAGAGTGTGAGAACATCAAATGAGTAAAAATGAAATACATCAGGAATAAATTTAATACATGTATAATTATAAAACATGCCATTATACCCCAAGTCCTTCCACAGTTCTTGGGGAACAGAAATCGTGAAACTGATTAATTATGTGAATGAACAGCTTTTTTACTGATGCTAAGTCATGCCTGCCGAGACAATCAGCATAAGGTGAAATTACATAATTACCAACCTTTGAAAAAATGGTCCTCAGCACTAAACCACCCACCCCAGTGGCCCAATCCTGTGCTCATAAATGACATAAAATATCTTTAGTTCGAACTGGCGAGAGCCAACCTGTACAGCAAAGATACTATACTATGAATATTGTCGGCCAAAGCGGGCACTTCCAGGGCAGTAAGTATTAATGAGTGGTGGGTCCTCTTACTGCAACCTATGTCTTGTTTGAACAGTGCACCCTGAGAAGAATCACAACGCTTCAAGTGACTTTTTGATAAGCAGATAGTATAATCCTGGCCAAAAATGCCCATCCCATTGGTTTAACATGGGTTGCTCAAATATCAGTGTTACATGGACTGTTATGTAACATGGATACGATGGCTAAGAATATACTTAAGTGAACACATGAAGGCACAATGTCCTAGGAATGAGATAACAGGCACAAGGGTGAAAAAGCGTGTCTAGTATTGGGTTTCCTATGGGCTGTATAAGAGGCCATTAGCAACACAAGGGATTGATGTGAATTCATTATGCCAGCATATGGGTTCCTCGCTGCTCCCTGGATTCGACAAAGGCAGGATCATTGGCATCTTGCAGGTTGGTGGTTCCCAGTTTGAGGTTACCAGGAGAATGAGGTGCTCTAGGGCTGTGCTGTAGAGGTGGTGGGGCCATTTTCACGAAATAAGAAGATGCAAGAGAAAAGCTGGATGTGGAAGACTAAGACTTTCAGATTGGGAGGGATAACTGTTACTTTGTACGGGATGCATTGAGACACAAGTTCCTTTTGGCATAGAGGCTTTGTCAGCATTGGCACCAAGTCTGCAACCTTGCAGCATCATGGCATATAATCATAAGGATACCGGTGTCAGCCAAATGGAGGTCATACTGCCCTGCCATCTGCATGTCTCTTGGTCCTGCACACAAGACTGCACAGATATAGTGCTGTCAGGAACATACTGACTGGACATGAGATCAGTGGAGGTGTGCAGTGCAGTCAGACGAGTCATGGTTTTGCCTGGATTTCCATGATGGGAGGATACGGGTTAGACATTTGTTTTCAGAAATATTATTGGAGACATGCATGATAGAATATGAATGCTATGGAAGAGGCAGCATCATGGTGTAGAGGGTAATCAAGGCAACAGGAAAAAGAGAACTCATCAGGGTAAGTGGGGCTCTAACACGCCAGCACCATGTGGATGGAATCCTGCCAACAGTCGCCGAATGGTTCCAGCTACATCCTTGGCTACTTTTCCAGCAAGATAATGCACAGCCACATATTACACCAGCTTACATGTGCAGGTATTCCTGGTGGCCCAAGATCCAAATGTTGCCATTGTCAGCCCATTCTCCTGACCTGTCCCCTGTTGTACTTTTATGGGATGTGTGGGCTGTAGGGTCAGGGACAACTTGCCGCCACGCTGCACCAACTGGCACAGCTACTGATGCGCGTAGCCTTCAAATGAACAGAAGGCCCTTTTCAGAACCACCACGTCCTCCCAAAAGAGGCAATAAAAGCACTGGTAAAATAAACAAAAGCAAACTGCCTACACACATCCTTACACACATACACAATGTTGACGAGGATGGTGCCTGTGTTTTGGCCAGGAGTATATTTAAACTGTACAATAGGCAGGGTATGCATATACTTTTCCATAAGTACATTTGACCTCTGTACAGAGACCACGGTAGGCCATACAGGCAGACCTTAAGTTGAGCATGACCTTCCTTTGGGAACTAAACCCTCTCATCCACATGTATGTCACATTTAAGCTTCTAAGTGTAATTTGTAACCAGTATGTCTGGGCTCCCCTCTGCAGCCATTGTGACAGTCCCATATTAAGGGGCACAGTGCCATAAGGAGATTTAACCATGAATTTTGGTGTCTTGAAATTAAAAATAAAGCTCCAAGGTTGAGCATAGTTAGTACAAATATCAAATAACTTTTGCATATCATGCATGAGCGTGGAATGCAATGTGATACCATCGGCACATGCAGACGCTTTGATGTGTAGGGGAAAAATTCATTAAGTTGTAAAGCAAACAAAAGTCAGCTTAGGAAAAAGCTTATCAGCGTGGAGTATAGCACACTATCTTGCCTGGTTCTGGGAGTAATATCAAACAGATCGCTTGCCAATTGAATATAATTTTCTTACAAAGATGGCCAGGTAAGAGAAACATAGCTTTTTTTCGAGAACTACATAGTTCAACTCTGTGAAATAGATTTGCATTGTAAGTCGAGTCATCCTAATAACCACTAACTGAACTGTAATATTGCTTGTTATATTTGCCTCCTATGTTGAATTCTGCTGTTTTGTTGTACGAATACATATACATAATAATAATCCTAAAGAGACTGGCCGCCTCAGCATCATTGAGAAACTGTATGCTGCATGCATATACCATTTTGACCTGTAACAGCATAATACATTAACGATATATCATAGAAATATTCTATTAGGAGGATTGCAATATGCAGTTGTTGGGTCCAGATAAAAGGTATTACAACCGACGTCAAAGATTAATGTTAACTACGGCCCTCCATATAATGCCATACTGTACTCTTCACAAACTTATATTTGTAATATCGCAGTTATTCAAGTGTTAAGGGCGTCAGGTAATATATAGAGAATCTATTATGGCTGAGAGTGACTTACCATCTTTCTCTCACACGGGATCGCTGTTGGTTGAAAATCACGAATCACCGAAGGTCACCAGTGATTTTCCCCACCAACAGCAATCTAGAGTAACAGAAAAATGGTACCTCACACTCCAACCATGTGAGATTTTATTTATTCTATGTTATAGTGGGTATTAATAGCAATATATATGTCCTAAGTCTACTTTCTACACTGATGTAGCGTACAGTTTTTGTTTACGCTCATCGCAATTGTTTGCCCTCATGTGTGATGTATAAACCATCCCTCACATGCTCATATTTTATTAAATCTACTTTTGGTGTTTTCTTAAGTATTAAAAGAAGAGAAAACGCTTGGACGTTTATGTTTCCATGACTGAATTCGATTACGTGTCCAAATGCAATCATAGAAGCATTCTAGTGTTAGAGCACAGCAACGTCGTCAGGACCAGCTCGGTATCCCCTGGGTAGACTTTGTGCTCTACTAACGCCCCGCCCCGCCTTGTTCATATCATTTATATCATCCATGGAGAGGAGTTTATATAAGCTTTAAGCTTGTTCTCCAATCCCTTTTCTGTTGAAATAAAATATGTTTAAATCATTTGTATCATCAGAATAATATAAACCATTAAGACATAAACATTAAGGTAGCCTACCATGTTTCTTGACCGTGTTTCTTCAATGTTAATATAAGAATTCAACGACTTTTCTATTGTATTCATCATTGTTTGATGTCAACTTGATGACCAACATAAATGCCTGTCACCAAGTTGCAACCACCCATGGATGAATACAATTGAAAGGAAATTCAATACCTAATTGCGTATAATGTCGATGCACTACGTCACTGGAGCAGCAGTGTCCTAATTTAATTGTGGCAATTTTTAGATCATATGATCTGCAGCGAAATATTACTTTTGAAATGCATCCTCGAAAAAGGATAATTCATCCTAAAAGATAGAACAAAATAATTAAATCGGCCTCGAAATATGAAAATACATCACTTGTGTTGAGCATATAGACCCAAGACAATTTTTTGTTTCTTTACTTGTGCTAGCCTGCCTACAAGTGACAAAAATCACAGTTCACCACTATTTATACTATGAACAGGAAAAAGGTTTTAGGAAACTTCTGACAGTTTTAGTGTATGGTTCAAATTGTCACAATGCCCAGTGGTTTTTTTTTTTTTTTTGGTGCAAGTCAAATAAAGAAAGTGAGAGAAAAAGAAAGAAAGCAAGCAAACAAGCAAGAAAAGTAAGAGAAAGAAAGAAAATAAAGAGAAAGGAAGGAAGAGAAGAAAGAAAGCTTTTGGATACTCATATAGTCTGAATAAGCCTCACTGCCTCCTAGCTATGCTTTGAATGAAAAACTTGGATTTCAAAATTGTCAGAATGCCACCCCCCCTTTTTTTTTGTTTGTTTCTTTGTTTTTGTTTTTTTTTTGTTTTTTGTTTTTTTTTTTTTTTTTGCTTTTTCACTTCGCACTTTTTATGTTACAGAAGCAACAACTATGTTGAAAATTGCTACGAACTTTTCACCCATCAAGACAGTTTGGTGGGAAATACTTGTTCTCACTCAAAAACCCTTTCATAAATCTGGAAAATTTTCATTGCAATCAATTCATAGCGTTTCCTTTACCCAGTCGTTCCTCAGCACCGTATTTGACTTTGTATGCACGCCTGTGTATTCTACTTAGCCAGAACAGTAGCTGCAGTTTACCTCCCGCCCCTCATAAACTAATTATCACTGTTAGCATCAGTGATTGTGCAATGCGATAAAGCGTGACCCGGTAGCCAGTCTTGTGTGGCCTTGTGTATTACTGCCCCACTCCAAGCTACTCACGATCTGTGCAGACGGCTCGGTCAGATTTGGCTTTTAAAAAATGTCATTCGTTTGTTACAAGTATCATCACATGCACAATACCAATGGAATCTAAAATACAGACAAACTCGAGTTTACAAACGAGACAAGGGGCTTTACTGAAGTCTTCCACGGGCACGGTACTCCCGAGAAAGGGAATGGAGAAATGCCCCAGCATACACACGTCTTTCATTGCCAGCTACGCGGAATTTGTTGATCTGTATAACTTTAATTCGATACGAAACTTTAGTGTACGCTATTGTGACCACACGACACGAAAAAAATCTACAAAACTCTGTCCGAGTGTCGTGTGTTCCTCTCGCCAAATTGAGCATAATCCACATACCAATTACCATGTCCATGAAACATCTGTTGGGTCCTCCGGCTCTGGGCCCCGGTCCCCCTTCTCGGAGTCGCACGGCACTACCGCCACCTCCTCAATACGTCTCCTCTTTGCTAAGGGCTCGTACATGTACGGTTTTACAACGGATCTGAATATAACCTGTGGTCCAAAACTACTCTCTTCATCATCTTCGCAACCGAACATACGGTCAAACATGTATTCCGCCGTCTTCTTTCCCACTCGCTTTGACAAGAATGACGTCACAAAGCGCCATCTGGCGGCCAAAATACGGCAAAAATCTCAATAAAGTTTTCAGTGGTGAGGGTGATAAAAGACGGTTTTTTTCGTATCCCGGAGGTAAAATCATACAAAAATTCTTTCGGGTTCGAAAAATGTGGTCCTGATGTACACATTAATGCTAAAATGTGGAAAATGACCGTCATCTTTGACATTTGACCTTTAACTTGCGGTTTATGACAGCGTTTTTAGTGTTCTTAGATACTTGGGTTTGAACATTTTCTTGCATTTCCATAACTAATGCTTCCAAAATATGTTTCTTCCCCAGAGAACTAAACGACAGACTCTCTTAACCCGCTATTATTTACATGGCAAAGTAATTGCCTTGACACTAGGTGTCACTTTAGTTGTTGATCAATTACCACGGGTGTGTAATGTAGGGTTAGGCCACTCAATATACTGTGACGTCCCATGGTCACATGATGTCAACTATACATCTGATTGGCTTGAGAATACCCATTGCGGGATCTACCGATATTCAACCTGCCAACTCCACAAAAACATGCAGATAAGAGATGTTCCTGTCTTGATTTGACATGTTTTCAAGGCCGTGGCACCCGTGTGGTACAAACCTATTCGACTGCCCATCCTGGTGCCCTGAAATGACTAGATTGGTTTCCTCCGAAGACCCAAAAGTCACCAAGTGATAAAGCGACTAACATTACAAATTGCCAGACAGGGGCTCTTAGATAATGCATGACAGCTTTTGAGTCACACATCCGAAAGGATACAGTTAAAAGTTACTCGTCCACTCATCTCCATAGTATGATGAGTAACGGGAAAGTCCAGGGGATTGCGCATTCCGTCACAAGCATTCTGACAAGGGCAGATATGGAGAAGATACGTACTTTTCCATACTGGCTCTAGGACACACCTACTAATTCCCTTGCAGAAGTTCCTGCACAACTGTGTATGTCTTGATGTCTAAATGAAGACTCCCAGTGCATGGAGAACTTGTACAACTCCAATCCAGTCGAGAAAAACAACCTGCTGACTCCAACCAACATATACACAGCAAGCTACATGCACATCAAAACATTCACTGCTACAACATAAACAGGTTGACGCAACTCGTTGCCATTGAATATCAAGAGGATCCAAACATTGGTACAACAGCCCCGCCATTGCTATATATGTAATCTTTTGTGCATTGCAGAAACTATAGATGCTGCAGACGGCAGAGATCCACTGCTCACGTTCAGTGCTACCTGCAAAGCCTTAGGACACACAGTGTGCAACTAAACCCTTTGAGTCACAGAGCTGACCAAAGCATATATTGAAAATA
The DNA here is from genome assembly GCA_964020975.1 of Hermodice carunculata. NCBI lineage: Eukaryota > Metazoa > Annelida > Polychaeta > Eunicida > Amphinomidae > Hermodice > Hermodice carunculata. Next base: position 94,394,237 of record OZ026624.1, on the reverse strand, counting down.
TGCCAAATGCCACCTACAAATGCAGAAGACATATTAAATTAGCTCCTTAACAGTCTGTAACATTCCTCTAAAAGTGCCTATACCTGGTTGCCCAAGACATTCGGGGGGAGGGGGGGGACCTAGTGTCCTGACAGTCGTACATCGTATACTTTGGTGACCTCGGTTTACCATTCGTGTAGAGATTGTCATAATAGCACATGTTCTGGTACAATGGGGGAGGTACCTGAAGTGTAACGGTGACTCAATACCCAATCCACTGAATGTATGGAAAAGTATAAATTCTTTTATAATAATATCTGCATTCTCGCCATACTCTCTGACGCAAACACACTGCTGCTAGTATACATTAATATTATGATAAATGGGCACAACACCTGACACATTTGCAAAATGGTTCTCATTTATTTCAATATGACATTGACATTTGGGTGAGGAATCTTTATAATTCAATACCTGATTTGGTTCGATAATGGAGTTATTCTGAAACACATCTCGTGCAGCAAAGCAAAGAACTGGTACAATAACAAGGAATATAGAATAAAATCCATGCTGAAATCTTATAGAGATATTTAATATACTCCAATTATGTCAAGCAGATGGCAGACCAACCAGCTACAGTGCAGGCATTTGGTGGCTAACCTGTATAACACATCTATTCTTTTAACGGGAACATGAGTGATTTTAGAAACTTGATCCTGGAAAACCGATTGACTGGCTTAGGTAAGGAACCTTGTCCATATGTAATTTGTTGTCAAAATCTTCCAAGCGTAGACTATAAACAAAAAGGTAGACGTCAGCAAGTACAGGTTCAATGTGACGGTGGAAGTACTGAATCTTCTGCTAGACCATTCACTTGGTACTGTTTTCATCGACAAAGACACTGTACATCCATGTGAAGATTGAGGCTAGCCACACATATTTTAGACAATCTCTAAAGCAACACAACTATAGAGCAATGGCTTACTGTCGATCCTTTGACTCCAAAGGACGTAAGACCTCGAAGTATGTTCGTTTGGCGTCTATTCTTAATCAACTTAATCAAGGTGAGTCTTGAGTGCCATTCATCTGTCCGTATCGTGAACTGGCCACGGAAACTTGCGCACCGAACAATAATTAAGCCTGTTATGACGGTAGTTACGTGATCGACTGTAGATACATGGTCGTCAAGCTCAGATCTAATGAGAGCCAGGTGCTTTAAATTGCATGGCAAATTTAGCCACTTGTGCAGGACATGGTAGGGTGCCTGAGGACATTAACGTCGCGTTGTCAGACTGCATGCACCAAGTGGAATGGTTTCCATTCAAAAAACCATTTCCTCGTTACAATCATGTTAACCGGCTCTTGCCATTGGCCTAAGATACTTGATGTACATACTTATCATAAAGATACTATGTTTTTGCACGAATTGATACCATACCCACAGGTTGAAAATTGAGAAGTTCAAAGAGCAGCATCATAAACGCCATAAGGTATTTTAATGCTACAGTAAAACACCATGGCAAAACCATACAACCACAAGGTTCATACCATTAGGGAATTTGTTGACCAAGTTTGTCACTAGATGCAGCTATTAAAAAAGTTCGAGGAACAGCAAAACTTACAAAACATAATTGCTAATGAATCTCTTTCAGACTTTTTTAGTTAAAAGAGGCGCATGCTTACAGAGATGAACAGCCCAACATCGGTTCACGACTCAATTGAAAATAATTCTACACTAATCAGACTCCATTTGATTCTGCTCAATTTTGTAGACGCCTATCAGATGGCTCGTTATTCTTTCACTGTGGCCAAAATGGGATTCCATAACATGAATGTGGGCCAAATTGTCTTTGTACTTAATGGTGGAGGGGCTATTATATGTATTGAGAGAGAGAGAACGCCTGCTATTCCAATGGAACGTACCATCCATTGCTGAAATTTAATAAAGAATCCTGCTCAGCGTATAGTCTTAAATGCATGTTCTTCCACAAGTTTAGTCACATATTGAGACCGCATTACAAACTGTAATTGGTCTGCCTTCACACTATTATGGCTTCATATCTCTACAGCATTGGGGTTTATTTTGGATGATGCTAATGAATTAGTTTTGTCTTTGATGTAGCCAGATCAATATATGAGATACTGACAACTGGTCGGATTCCGGTACATGTTTTAAAAAATCGATACAGATAAATACATGTAGGTTAACCCTTTTATTCAAATTCATTTTCATTCTTAATTGACCATTTTCCACCACAATAAGCTTCTTATAAAGTAGGGTAACAGCACATAGGTCATGCGATACCAAACGCTGGTTTTGCTACCGTGAGAGCAAATTTTGAACACGCTATAAACAAAATTCTACTTTTTCATCGAGAAGTCATCTTAAATGCCCTTATTGCTTATCACATATATCGAGAGCCTCAGTCAAGTGGTCGTTTACGTTTTCATAGTCATGCCCAATGAGGTCTTTAGATATAAATAGGATCAGAAGACAGTCATTCTGTTTACATCAGGTTTATAGAAGAGATAAGGATATTCAATTGGTTGTGAAATGCGACGGCGGCGTGATTTAAAGTTAAACTGAAGTGACTGTTTACACTATAATGGTACTGTATTCATGTTAGACCTGCTACCATGCTACCTTAAATTCCAACCACTTTATTTAGCCTTCCAGTGAACTTTCTACAAATTTTTCAAATCCCGGACACACTGGACAAAAGCAGAATGCTTTCAAAGCTCGGATGAGTCACTGTGAGGCTTATGAACATGATCCTTGCATTAAACACCAGTCGGTGAATAGCAATGTCATCGTCGAAGTTTGTAAATCAAAACTGGTGTCACTAAAGCCGGGTCACAACAGTTTATTCGGGAATGCTGTTTTACCGCAGGGATGTATGCCATGCCCGTTTGCCATATATAAGAAGCAATATAATAAAAGTGTCATTTGCAATGCATAACAAGGTTGAAAGTTAGAATGTACTTCTGCATTGGGGTCATGCAAGTGTGGGATGAATACAGATGTGAAATGGGAAAATTTGGTGAATCGTTGATGTTTCGAGTCATCTTGAAAAAACACATTGTAAAATATAATTCAGATAACTAGCCTTTCTTGCATAATAAAAACTACATTGATTTTGTACAATAAGCTACATTTACATTTTTAATTGTATTCAAATGCTAAAAATTGCGCATTGTTTGCTTGAATAAATGGGAAATTCCAGTCATAGAGCTTGCATCACAGAATGGGCAAATGTATTTCAAATCTCTCTGTCATAGGATGAAAGGTTGTAAATTTTGTGTGTTAGTGTCATGGGATATAGGGTTCAATTTTGTTATTTGTTGTGTGTACGCTATGGTGGCATAAATGCCTTTTTGTGCGTCATTGGACATACAGTTGTCATTTCTTGTGACCTCTGACTTGTAATCATAATTACATGCATTTATTTGCCCCCACGTGCCTCTCTTAAAACACAAGATAATTTCAAATGAAGCTACGCAAGATACCTCGATCTTTACATGTATATGTATATATATATATATATATATATATATATATATATATGTATATATATGTATATATATACATATATATATATATATATATATATATGTGTGTGTGTGTGTGTGTGTGTGTGTGTGTGTGTGTGTACAGCCAGAGGAAACAAGTCATATAATGTGCTATTAACGTAATTTACGAATAATTCAATTATAATTTAAGCTTTACTAGGGTGATTGAAATCATCAGAACACATCCGCAGTAAATGTATCCAGCACCTACTCAGAAATTGTAAGTGTAGTTTATCCTTTTTTTAGGATTACGTTACCATGGTGCCCAATATTGTGTGTAAAAATATATCTTACAAACTTTGAAGTTGGCTTGAAATAGGAGTTACGAAAAAGACAACTGATGTGGATAAAATATCCTTGACGTCAGTCAGGAATATACTGTGCGTTATTATTAATCAAAGAATGTGGATATTTAGGGTCTAGTCAACCACGCTTGTTTGTTAATTTTAATGAGAGTCTCATTTCTAATGATTTTCATGTTTATAAGCATATCATTTTTTCATAATTAAAAATGCTAACATATTCAAAATTATCATATTTTAGATATACAGTTGTTCAGGTTTTGATAAAACTTGAAAAACGAAAACCTTTCAGTGTGTAAATTGTATTGGACCAAATCGACGTGTTTTTCTTCAATGTACCAGTTGTCATGTTGGTACGTACTGACGTTGAGTTGATTACCATGGGTGGCATGTACCCTCATATATCGCTTAAACGGTTTGTACCCTCATTTGCCGCCTCAAGGTTTGCATCCTCATATATTGATTTATTGGCATGTACCCTCATATGCTGCTGTATTGCCATGTGCTCTCATAAACCGCTTTATTGCCATCTGCCTTCATATATCGCTTAATTGGCATGTACTTCCATGTACCCTGATCCATTTCTTTATTTGCATGTTCCTTATATACCCCTTTTTGGCACGGACCTTCATAAATTGCTTTACTGGCATGTACCCTTATATATCGCTTCATTATTGCTCTCATATACCGCTTTATTGGCATGTACCTTCGTATGCCGTTTTATTGGTATGTATCGTCATATGCCGCTTTATTAGCATGTACCCTCATATACCGCCTTCTTGCAATGCACCCTGCATATGGCATTTTATTCCCATGTACCCTCATATACCGCTTCTTGCCATGTGCTTCAACTATTGTATTAGTGTCTTTTTCTCCAAAACCACTTCCTAGTAGTCATTACCCTATTCCACAGTCCGAACTCTTTACTCTCCATAAGCTAACCTGTCCCTGTCTAACCTATATACATATGGAAGTAATATTGTCCATATTGCACACGTTCCTCTGTAAAATTTTGACATAGGCTGTATTGGCCCAAATAAATTAAAGGGTCTTATGCGGGTACCTACTCAACATGTTTCGCAGCCTTTTACCCGTACATGTCCCTCTGAGTAGCGGCTCCATGTCTAAGCTAAATATTAAGCAAAGACCACCCACATAATAATGAATAAATGTGAACGTGGCAATTGATGAATTGGCTAAATACGTGAAGTTTTGCTTAAGATTGCAGAGCTTCATATCCAAGAAGAATTCCTGTCAAACAAACCATAATTACCAAATTTGCATAGTACAGGTTCAGATAAGAACAATTTGACTTACCCTTGAACCAATATGTACACTTTCCAGCTGGACAGCTTATCCTAGTTAAACCATCCGCCAATGTTTAACTGAAGTGGAAACAAGCTGAGGCACTATATTCAGTCCCAGTGATTGTAAAATAAACAGTTGCAGCAAGACCACCTGTATAAACCAAGGGAAATCTTAACAAGGACTGCAACAATGTACATCCTGCACCAGAGATGTAAAACAAAATCCATGATGACACCTACTCCCCGAACAATTAAGCTCTATTTAACTGTCAACCCTGAGTCAATTTGTCAAGTTAATGTGTCAGGTTTGTGACATTTGAGAAAACACTGTCAATTTTGAGTAATTTTTCAATATTGAGTAAATGTGCATTTAGGCATATCAGAAAAGAATGAAAGTCATTAGCATTTATGCCAAAAACACGCTCTCAAAACAATTTTTCTTAACAGGATTTTAAGTACAATTAGGCAAACATGTAACTGTCGTAGGCCGCTTCTTGCTACCTGTAGCCTCTGGGGGTTTACCTAACAGAAAACATGTAAGCCTAAAATGTCTGATAGTGAATATTAAAACAGAAAGATTTCAAAAGATAAAGTTAAGTGGCAAAACAGACAAGTCTAAAAACTGTAAATTATTGTGGCCAAACTTTCTAATAATCTTTGGATATTAACAGTAGAATTATAGGGCAAGTCAGAAAAGAATGAAAGTCTGCTGTATTTATATCAAGAGAATGCAATGAAAAGATTAACCAGATATCAAGTACAATTAGGCAAGCTTGTAACTGTTGTAGGCCGCTTCTTGCTACCTGTAGCCCCTGGGGGTTTACCTGACAGAAAACAAGCTAGCCTAAAATGTCTGAAAGGTGAACATTAAAACATAATGATGTCAAAAGATAAAATTCAGTAACAAAACAAGCAAGTCTAAAATCTCTAAAATTATTGAAGCCAAACTTTCTAACCATCTCGGGATATTTACAGCAAAATTTGTAGTAATATTTGATCAAAAGTACACCTTTGAATACTCTTGACTCAAGTTTATTGTAAATAAATTTGGTTCTAGATGCAAAGACCTGGAATTTAGAACAAATACGACCAAATCTCAAAATCTGTGACAAAAATGTATTATATCCAATAGTATTCGAAATATTACTGTCCGGGAAAGGTTAATTAACTACTTCAAAGTTAAACTCATCTATTTTGTGATAGACATTAATACAAAACCTGTCATTAGTGACCTGAATATCCAAGTCCAAAAACACATCTCTGAATCCGTCTGAATTGTTACCCTCCAAAGGGATAGCTTTTGGGTAAATTTCTTTAGCAATTTCACTGACATTTTGTACATTTACACAAGCAGTGTCATCAATATATCTTGCGTTGTTTGATAATTTTGTAGCCATTTGAAAGTCCTTTTTCATCAGTTTATCCATATACTTAAATTCAAGCCAGGTTAAATACAAATCTGCCAGTAAAGGGGAGCAGTTGCTACCCATTGGAATGCCTTTTATTTGTTGAAACACCAATGGTCCGCATTGAACAAAAGTATTATCCCCCCAAAAAAATTATAGCATCTATCAAAGTTTCAACAGTGTAAGATTTAACGCTACCTTTTTGATATTTATCGTGTGACATTTATGCTTTCTTTGTATGTGAATTGATATTAATGTATGGTTTACCATTATGTTTAAACATTTTGCTTATTAACTCTGAAATAGAACTTTTGACTTCATCTATGGGTAGATTTGTGTACAGTGTAGAAAAATCAAAACATTTGATATTTTTTACGTTTTACTTCTTTGAGTTTAGATACAAACTCGGAAGAATTGTTAATACTCCAAAAACAATTTATTTCACAGTCTCTGGAAATTGCATAACAGTATTGACGAAAATGATTCCTAATTGCAGTCAAACACAATGTTACTTCTTTTGATAATTGTTGTGTTGTACATTTTGAAGCACCGGCTATGAATCTAGATTTAAAATGGTTTTCATGTAATTTGGGTATCCAGAAGAAAAGTGGAATAGAGGAGTCTTCTTCAGAAATTTTGATATTAAAATGCCTTTTCATCTCATCTTAATGTGTATCTAACAAATTATCAATGGATTGGTTGTGTAATTTATACACGTCATTTCCTCTTATGTCTGAAATATTGTTTATACCAAGTTCTTTTTTCAAAACATCCAGATAATATTTTTTGCAGATGATCCCAAAATTGTTCCCTACCTTATCTATGTTAGTGACTACAAATCTTTCTTGTAGTTCTTTGACTGCTTTTGAAACTTCATGTTGTTTTACATTAACCGTATTGAAATTCTTAATGTGGGACTTGTAACGATAAATATTATTTCTAAAGACTCGTTTCAAGTTTGATAACCATCCTTCAAATTTCTGAAATTCAATTTTTTCTTTCTTTGCCCATTTCATACAGTAGGAATCAAATGCATCACATTATTCCTGAAAAATATTGTCAATATTCAACTTGGGACACATCCGAAATTTTATACCTTTTTTCAACTTGAATTGTATAATATCCAAATTACCTGTAAATACATGTTTGTGGTATGCATCAACAAAATTAGAATATTTACTGTTAGACATACAGTCACAATTTTGATTCGCTGCGATATCTTCAAGAGTAATTGAAGCCAGAAATTTCTTGTAATTCATGATACTTTGTCTAATAGTGTTGCCATATTTATAGGAAATGATGGGGGGATCTTTTATTTTGCACTCCTTGGGAATCATGTTACGAACAAATTTCAGTTTGAACAGGGACTGAATGTTTAGTGAATCAATAATTTTGTGTTTGAAAGGAGTGCTGCAAAACGTTTGATCTAATTTTTTCTTATTAGAATCTGGCTTCCGAATAGTTGTTGTGTAAGCGTACACAATTTCACAAAAATTTTGCGGAAATGTGTGTTCTGAATCAGTAAGACCCAAATATTCATTGATTTTTGTTGTGTCTCGAAATGATAGTGCTTTAAGAGCTGTATTTAATTGATCAATGCTAATGGAGAAAGCCTATAGTAAATTATGGACAGGGTCTTTTGTATCCACATTCCTACATTTCCTGTTTTTCCGTGATTTTCTTTGTCCATGACTTCTTCTTCTTCTTTGAATACCAGCCTGATAATTATGAAAAGGTGTGTGACTGCTGTCAAGAGTTGCAAAGTCCAAATTCCTTACATCACCGAAGCCTAAAATTCTGTCATTGAGTCCATAAGGAAACACTGAATTAAGGGTTTTTATCCAAAAGTCTTCAATTTGTAATAATTTCCTTGTGCTAACATAACTGTCATGGTCTAACAAATTTGGCTCAATGTAATCAATAATTTGTATCCGGCAATCCAAAGAATTGAATGCCACTTTATTGCCATGTACCCTCATATATCGCTTCATCGGCATGCACCTACAGATATCGCTTTGTTGGCATGTACCCTCAAATATCCCTTTATTGGCAGGTACCCTTATATACCTGTGTCGCTTGATTGGCCTGTAACCTCATATATCGCTATATTCACATGTACCTTCATATATAGCTTTATCAGCATGTACTCTCATATGCCACTTTATTGCCAGATACCCTCATATATTGCTTCATTGCCATGTATCTTCATATATCAATAATAGGCAGGCACCGTCATACATTCCTTAATCGGCTTGTATCCTCATAAACCGCTTTATTGACATGTACACTTAAATAGCACTTTATTGACATGTCCCTTCATCTATCGCTTTTTTTTTTTGCATATACCCTCATATACTGTTTTATTTTTATGTGCCTTCAAATGCCAATTCAATCGCATGTACCCTTATATTCAGCTTTAATGGCATTTACCCTCATACACAGCTTTCTTGTCGTGCACTCTACCTGTGCCACTTAATTGCCTATTGGCAGTACCCTCATATATATCCGTTTATCAGCACGTACCTTCATATACATGTATCAGGTTATTGGCATGTACCCCCGTACGCTGCTTTATTGCCATGTGCCCTCATATATCGCTTTATCGGCATGTACCCTCATATGCCACTTTATTGCCATATACCCTCATATATCACTTGATTGGCATGTACCCTCATATATTACTTATTGGCAGGCACACTAAATAATATATATTGCTTTATTGGCATGTATTCTCATAGGCAGGTTTATTTGCATGTTCGCTCATACATCGCTTTATTGACATGCACCCTCATATATTGCTTTATTTGTATGTATCCTCATATACTGCTTTAATGGCATGTACTCTCATATACCAATTTCTTGCCATGAACCCTTTCTATTCTACTTAATTACCATGTACCCTCATATATTGCTTCATTGGTATATACCCGCATATATTGCTTTATTGGCATGTACCCTGATAAATCCCTTTATTGGGATATACCCTCATATACCGCTTTATTGGCATGTACAACATATTTAGTTTTATTGGCATGTACTCTTATAAACTGCTCTTTGCCATACACCCCACCAATACCACTTTATAGGCGTGTACCCTTATAAACTTCTTTCTTGTCATGCTCCCCGCATATGCCGCTTAATTGGCATGTACCCGCTTATATATATTCATTGGCATATACCCCCTTATATAGATATATTGTCATGCACCCTTATATATTGCTTTATTGGCATGTACGTTTTTTTGGCATTTACCATCTTATCCAGCTTTCTTACCACATACCCTGATTCACTGCTTCTTGGCATGTGCCCTCATATATGTTGCTTTCTTGGCATGTACCCTCATATATCGCTTTATAGGCATGAACCGTCATAAAACAGTTTATTTACATGTGCCGCCATATGCGGCTTTATTGGGGAGATGCAAGCTGTGGCACGTATTGGGTAAGCTTTCGAGACCTTACAGACTGTTAAATGCTGAGGAGATGATGAAGGTGGACACCAGCACTTCTGAACTCCTATGTGTGATTAACAAAGCTCTTTTATTGAAAGTAAGCTGGAAGCAGAGGCAGCCATGCAGCAACAATGCTGGACAATCCATTCAATGTTGATCATTTTACAAATCATTTTTTTTTTCGTATTTGCAGAGACAATATAGAAGTAGGAAATGGTCTTGCGATTGTTGCTCAAATTCCCTGTCACCAGCATTTGTAACCACTTTGTAGCATTTTCAAAGAACACATCACCGTCGCGTAAGTTTGGCATGCGACTACAACCCCCGATGCAAGAAACGGCAACTTAATTCACAACGATCTGCACTATATACGTCAGGTATATGATAAAATTGTGCATTTGGGACAGGTTTATTTCTATCTAAGATGCTAAACTTAGACATATTATGTGTCTTTTTCTTTAATATGTCACGGTAGATAGAGGTCTATCGCAGAGTAAGCCCCACTGTATTAAGTTGATAATGGTGAAGGTGGACACCAGCACTGCTGAACTCCTATGTGTGATTGACACTATCGCAGAATAAGCCCCGCTGTATTAAGTTGATAATCAGTTAATAACTTTTTATTTGGTTCCGAATTTAGGATCAAAATTAAAATCAACTTGTTTGATCCAAAATTACACAAATCTGGGTCCAAGAGTATTCTGTCTTTCCAGCGTGAACTAATCCTTGCTGCTTTTAGCAATTGCAAGAAATGTATAACATTTCAGGATTACAGCATTAGCTACATTTAATTCAGTTTTTAAGCCGTTTCTTGGAAGCAAACGTACTGGGTAAAACTCAGATTAATTTAATATAAAGGAATTGTTTAATGACAAGTTCATACATAAATTCGTTAATCCTGGAGGTTTTGGTCAAATATTAAGCCAAGGATTTAGTAGCTTAGGGTCAAAGCGCACTTTAATTTAATGTTAGGATAAAATTCAGGATCAGCCCACATTCCTTGGAATACGCCACCTAGAAGTCAAGAATGGCTATGTTACAAAGCTATGTTGTCATTATATAGAGCAGTGAATATTTGCATTTGCTCAATTGATCTGCAAGTGGGCCCGAGTGTACCTATTGTGATTATTAGTGTCGCCTGGTTCCAGAACCACAGGTTGACCACATTCCAACACTGTAATGACAGTTACTGTATGCTGTTCCGCAGTTTTTTGCTGTATCGTTCCAGACGCTATTGTAATGTCAAGCCACACATGTCATGTCCTATCGTATCCTATGTCACACATTGTTTACCTCGTTCGGTTGCTGATTACATACTGATGTGGAATATCAGTCTTGTGGTATTGTGATGGTCCTTCCTTGATTTTAATTCGATATCAATATGAGTACTAAAGCTTTATAGAAAAGCCTCCCAAATCTAGGCTTTCAGACCATAGGCTCAGAATACAGATCAGTTACTTCCTTTCTTGCCGTTATCGAGCTCTCTGCTGGAAACAAATTTCCAAGAAAGCAATCCAATATGTTATTTATGGATATGTTGAATGACTCCAAATAATGACGACCCATCTGCCATCACAAACAAAGCAACTTAAACAATTTCGTACAGTAATTTTGATCAAAATAAGTACAAAAAATATTTAAGCGGGGCTTTATCTCGGCTTTATGCAGCTAATTATTATTACACTGGTCTTTCAGGACTCCCTGTCACAAAGTGACTTATCAGCATGTTGACAGGTGTTTACAGCTGCAATTTCTTTTAATGGATCAAATCTGACCACCTCTTCAATAGTCACTGTTACTTAGAATAAAGACTACCTGTGAAGAAGCTCTGGATAAGTGGACTGGTCAATCTGACCTGTCTGCATGCTGCTTTATATTAAAACCTTTTTCGCCTTCAGATTGAGACTGTCAGCAGTTATTGTTGGCACACAGTCCATGCCAAGGAAAGCTGCTGATCCAGGGCGTGCTGTCCTCAAACATCTCTACATGTCTCATTCCAAACGTTTTCTATCAACCAAAACCAAAATAAGCTAAAGTTACTCCAATGAAGCCGAAGATGTTTTCCATCCGGGTAGTCTTGGTGCAAAGCAAGCAGAAAAGGCACAATATCTCAAAATACAATGAAAACCTCAGTTTGATGACACTCAGATACCTGACACATTTTTTGGTATGAAACGAGTTTGTAGGGACTGAAATCCATTTTTTGTCATTTGACTCATATGTCTGGTATTCACGTATGTCATATATTTTGCAAGGAACAGATAGTGTCGCTATAGCTGGGATCATGTGATCTGGTAACCAGAACACTGATAAGCAGCTCTTTACAATGATCATATTTTGCTGCTAATAGCTTTGTGTAAGGTCGAAATGGAAGGCATGTGATTGCCCTCAACACTGAAGAACACCATAAAATATCTGTTAAAGGAAAACAGTCCTTCCTACAGAATTGCTATTGGAGGTTTTGGTGTCGCTTTTTCAATCAGATTCAAAATGGATAACGAGGCCAGTTTGAAACATATCATTCCTTAGTAATTTATGCGAAAATCTGCTTCATAATATTTACGTGAGCAGAACAGAGCGCAAAAGTGGAGTGTAAAGAGAGAGAATTACGGGAATGCAACAGAATGCTTACAGGACACATCCCGGCTGCGATCTTGTTATGGACAGAACAAATATAGTTGTTCTGACAGTACACCGATGGATGACGGTCATGAGAACACAGTTTGTACTTTCCAAGCAGTGTTGTTATTGCAGCGTCACATGTGTAACGAGAGATTTAAAAAGGACTTTAACGCAAACAAGGCAATCCTGTGTAACGAGAGACCAATACAAGCAATGGAGCTTCTTTGCAACATCAATATATATCAACAAGTTCATAATCACAGACTCCAAATCATCCTGTCAAACTAAAAACTATTAAACTCACTGACAGGTACAGATTTATATTTCAGCTGAAAATAAGGCTTTGCTTAGGCTGTGAAATCAAGTTAATGACTATTTCATTGTGTTTTTTAAATGTAACCTTGACTTAATAAAACAAAACAGAAATCCAATTTCCCTAATTGCTTCAAATTCAATGAGGAAATCATTACTGATAAGCAAGATCTTATAACAATTTCAAGAAGTATTTCTCTGAAATAGGTCCCAAAATAGCCGCACAGGTAAATCCCTCAAAAAATAATTTCCAATATTATCTTTGCAACCCATGTGAGCATAATTTCTCATTTAACCCCGTTAACATTGACACTGTAGTTAAAATAATTGACTCTTTAAAACCAAAAACAAGTTGTGCACGTGATGAAATTTCTATTAAACTAATGAAATATATAAAAATGAAATTAGTATGGCCTTAACACTAATTTTTATCAATCTATTGCCACCGGAGTCTTTCCTAATGACTTGAAAATAGCCAAAGTTATTTCCCTTTTCAAAAAGGGTGATGAAGAAATCTTTGACAATTAAAGACCAATTTCCCTTCTGCCTAGTTTTTCTAAAGTTTTTGGAAAAATAATGTTTAATCAATTAAAAGAATACTTCAAAGAACATCTTTTGTATTATACTCATCAGTATGGATTTCGTGATGCACATTCCATAGAACTTGCTGCCATTGAACTAGCTGATAGAACACTAAATAGTGTAGATAATTCTGAAATCCCAATCAGCATTTTCACGGACCTTTTCAAAGCATTCGATACTTTAGACCACCATATCTTAGTTCAGAAACTGGAATGCTATGCCATTAATGGTACAGCACTAGAGCTTCTCAAACATTATCGAGCCAACTGGAAGCAATATATAGAAATGATGATACAAAATCAGCACTTCTAAGTATCACCACAGGTGTTCCACAGGGCTCAATTTTAGGCCCTTTGTTATTCATAATCTATATTAATGATCTACATATGGCTTCCAACATTTTTAAGCCAATCATGTATACTAACGATACAACATTATTCAGTTCCCTACAGGTTTACTTAAATCTTACCTTACGCAAGAATTATTATAAAATATAAACAACCAAATAAGTAAAATAAGTAAATGGTTGAAATTAAATAAATTGTCTTTAAATGAAAGAAAAAAACTCATGATTTTTCACAACCCACAAAGAGTGGAGACAATTCCTGAAACAGAAATAAATAACACGAATTGAAATTGTAAATGATTTAAATTTTCTAGGTATACCAATTGACAAACATGTAATTTGGAAAAGTCACATAGGTAAAACCTCATCCAAGATATCCAAAACCATTCGTATCATGTACAAATTAAAAGGATACTGACCAACAAATATTTTGCAAACAAGATATGATTCATTAGTACTTCCTCATCTTACCTATGGTTGTCTACTTTGGGGCCATAATAATACAAGAACTGAATTACTCCAGAAAAAAATTGCACAAGAATAATAATAAGCCTTATCAAGTATATTTCACATACATAACTTTATTTTAAAACCTTTAATTCACTTAAAAGTGGTAACATATATATTAACCAACAACTGAAGTTCTACTTCAAGCTTAGAAGAAATTAGTTACGTGAATAATTCAAAACTTTTAAAATACAGCCTATATAAAATGCATAATCATTACAAAAGAGGTAGTATCCTTTTATTTATAGAGAGAAGAAGATTGGTTGGGACAGGTAACTGTTTAAGACATGATATCATTAAAACATTAAAAACTAATCCAGATTTTATACTGAACAAGGTTCACACCCATAGTAAAACTGGTTTCTCTTAATATGTGAAAAAACATCTTATTAACAAATATAAATCTGCTTGTTCCATTCCTAACTGCTATGTCTGGAATCTTTCATAGCTCTAACTTTAAGACAGCCTTTGAAAGTCACTTTCATTACATGAATTACTATTTCTAATCCTATTATGAACATTAAGTGAATTGTACCATACGAAGTGAAACATTTTTATCTACTTTACAACTACACTTTCTTCTGTAACTATGCTTCCTTTGCAGTATATATAGGTGGTCCCCATGATAGCGGCTGTTAAGGCTTTAATGAATTTTACTCACGAAAACTCAACATTGGTGTCAAAAGTTTCAACAGATCACCTGGTGTTATAATTCTGTGAGTTTTCTGACAAAATTATGGACATCAATTTTATTATTATTCTAGTCTGAGAGATACACTTAGGTTTTCAGACTCAGAAGATCGCAGTGTACCAGGATCGTAATTGTGTTATTTTCAATATGGTTTTCTGTGCTGCCAGTGCTTTAGATCTGGTTTCATGATACTGGAAATGATAACATCTTGATAACAATTTTGGTTTGATGGTTTTTGACGAATTATTTCAGTACAGGCAGAGACAAAAAAGGTAAAATTTCCCATGGTATGACATCAAATGGTATGCAAATGAGTATCCCCATAGAAACATGTTAGACACAAATGTGGCTGAGCCACACGTCATGCTTACTGGACCATTTGCTTTCTTATATACAGTATTTATTTTTCCTGCTTTGCAGTTCAAATTATTCGACTTTCTATGCAAAGATCGGCTTGATTAGATCTTGATTTGTAAAACAGAACAAGAGAAGTATAAGCTGTTTATCTAACTTTTTTCATTGATTTTAAGGGGAATAGTCGAGGGAAGAAAAAGAGAGAAATCATTTGCTTTTAATCCTGCATTTGAACAAATTTGAATGTTGTATGATGAAACAGCTTGATTACATTTCATGTTGTATTCCAAGGGTTGTCCAAAGAGCAAATAATACTTGAGCTTGAAGTTCACATTTGTCAAACAGTTCAACACAGCAGATTGTATATTTATTTTTTGTCCTACTGCGTTGACTTGAAGAAATAATACATTGATTTGTTAAATCCAGTTCCAATAAGGCTCTGAAATATTATAGCTCAATCATGAACAATGATATGGAGGATTTAGGCAAGTTGACAGCTGAGTTCAAAAATCATTTTGGTATGTGGGATCCCCCTGTGATCATCAGACATCAACTACAAACTCTAACATAGCGAGAGGGGGAAACATTAGAGGAGCTGGCTGAGCAATGTCCACAGTTGACAACAGAAAGACTCCAAAACAGACATTTTTTTTAATTTTTATCCGTAGCCATCAATTCATTCTGAAGACGGTCTCTGACAAGAAAGCAGCTGTACAAGTTCTTATTCAGGATCCAGTAGCTAAATGAAGGCACTAGCTTTCCTTATGTTAACCATCCACAGCCATGAGATTGTGTATGGAACTTCCATTCCCAAATTTCACATGAGACAGATAATAGATGAAGGGCATCAGGCTAGGCTTTTTCATATCTCCGAAGTCCATTAAATACACCTTAGTCAAAGCAATACTTCAGGTCAACTCTTCACCTGCAGCTGTGGCTACCCTTGGTGAATTTGGATGGCTCCCCCTAAAACTGATTCTTGATCACATTAGGATAAAATACTTTCACAGGATGAAATTTGAGATGCCAGACACAAGGCTATGTAAGATAGCCTTGAAAAATGGATTTAATTATGTTTGGCTCAAACAGGGAATTACGGATTATGTAGATAGCAGCGAATTTTTCACAAAACTGGCATACTCTCTCACATGTCAAAGTGAGCAACTATTTTTCTCTAAACTTTGGAATGATGTCGACGGAAAAACTACTAAATTGGATTTCCATAGATCATACAAAGACACATATAAATTTGATAATTATTTGGACGAAATAAAAAATTTTAAATACAGACGTAGTCTCACGCGTTTAAGGCTGAGTAATCATAGTTTGCAAATTGAAACCGGGAGATATGTAGGCGAGGAGAGACAAGAAAGAGTTTGCCAATTTTGCGATAAAAACGTTATAGAAAACGAAAAAACATCTTTTAATCTCTTGTCCATTGTATGATAAATTTCGCATTCCTTTATATGATACAATACGTAAATACCACCGTAATTTTCATGACTTCTCTGACGACCAAAAATTAGACGTTATTATGAAACCTGATACTCTCATTGTTGGAGCTGTAGCATCGTACATATACCGTTCCGTCGAGTTTAGGAGAATGCGAGTTCAGGAGAATGCGTCTCCTAAATGAGCAAATCTCCTGAGCCCAACGGCCGAGTATATATAGTCTGTACAATTATTCATGTACATGGTTTTCTGTGTTGTTGTTGTTTTTTTTTTGGTTTTTTTTTTTTGTTTTTTTGTTGTTTTTTTTTTTTTTTTTTTTTTGTTTTTCAGTACCTAAATTTCATGTATATAACTTCTTGCTAATTTTAGTTTTTCTATACTTCTGACATGTAAACTGTATATATTTGCTCTTATTATATGTATGATGAGCAATTTTACTGTATGTATTTTAATTGTATGCTATGAGCCCGATTGGGCAAAAGAAGCAATAAAGCACACATTTTTCAGCTATGTAAGCAAATTTTTGACACTCTTTGGCAAAGAAATGATGACAAACCTGCAAAGATTTGGCCATATGTTGACGAAATTAAGAAGGCCTTTAATAACGTAGCCATAGACCATGCTCTGGAATCAAGGAATCCAGAATGGCTGGGACGCTTTCTAAAATTATGGCTAGAAGCATATAAATTAGACTTTTTCCAGGAAATAGACTTGAAAAGGTCTTTA
This sequence comes from Hermodice carunculata, assembly GCA_964020975.1. Taxonomy (NCBI): domain Eukaryota; kingdom Metazoa; phylum Annelida; class Polychaeta; order Eunicida; family Amphinomidae; genus Hermodice; species Hermodice carunculata. The sequence goes on along the minus strand of OZ026624.1, from coordinate 94,376,630 downwards.
AGATGCTATCAAATGTTTAAACGGTCCTCTTTCGGTGAAAGTTATCTTTTTACTGTAAATAACTTTGCCGCTGTTGGGGAAGATCTGGAAAGATGGGGTTTATCAGACAGAAGATGCACTTTATGTAAAGATAGTAGAGAAGATTTATCACATTTTCTATTTGTGTGCCCAGCACTAAATGGTATCAGGTTACAGGCATATAGAAATTTGGAAGTCAACTCTCTGAATGAGAATTGTAAACAGGCATGGCAGTGCTTCTCCGCCTCCTCGCTGAAAAATAAAGTATGTTGGTTCCTTGGTGAGCACGCATATGATCTTGGACAGGACATTGGTGAATTATTTGACCAAACATGTAAAACATTTTTGTTTGAGGCTTGGCGTTACAGGAGACAGTCACTTAATGACTTCTCCAAATGACAGATTGTATCATTGTTCTGCATGTACCTCTTGTAAATAGACCTGCTCCAATGTGTATATATACCTGACTTCTTTTTCTTAATAATGATACTGGAGGCCATGTGTTCTGCATTGTATATGAAACGTGTATAAGGTACATGTCCTTTCCCTTTCTAGAGTTTTGTCCCAATGAGTGGTTTATCTCTAGTTTTGCTGTGGAGGACATAAATTATTACTTGTACTATTATAGTTACTATACTTATTTCAACATACGCAGATTATTTGCTTGATAATAAGGATGTCGGATTATTTGTGTATATCTTGAATGCATCATGGAATTTTCCCACTTCCGTTGGTGCCCCCGCTGTAAAGGGGAAGTTTTCCTAATAAGTTATTATTATTATTATCAGCCACAGGAGCTCAGAATGTTTTGGGTGGACCAAAAGTAAGAAAACAAAAAAAGGTATGATAAGATTCTGAAAGGAAATCAGGAAATTATGTGGGGGTGTTGGAGGAAAACAGGTGTTTTATTGCATTGTTGTTGGCTGAAACATCAATGGCTGATAACAAAGCAGTTGTTGAATTGCCTTCATGAAAACTCAATATTGCTGCTGTTTAATTTTATGGGTGTCTGGGATATTCACACATGATAAAATATTGCAAGAAGAAATCTGAGGGGTCAATTGCCAGGTCTCCATCTTCTGCTTCCATTTTTCAAAGGAAGGTAAATTCCCTGCCAATATTTACCAGGATGATGAGTTTGCCACCAAAAAAACTCAACAGGGCTGGAACAGATGGTCAACTTCCGTCCCATTGTTCAACTGATGGCCATTTTGTCTTCTAATTGTAGTTGAAGAAGTCGGAAATACTGACTTCTAAGATTGATCACTTATCATTACCAGTAGGGTTGAGGGGAATAAATATAAGATCAATGGACAATGGTGTGAGTATGGTGGTTTTGTATTGAGGAGATAGACATTGATTGAATTGTAAACTCAGCTGCACAGGTAACAGTTATGAATGGGGAATTGTACCACTGTCTTAAAGTGAGACCAAAGGTTTAGGAGAAAGTGACCCTGAAGGGGAAAGCAAAGGAATGAGCTATGTTGGCTAAATGGTTCCAAAGTATACCCTATGTAGCAGGCAAACATCCATACCACTGGGATGTGTATGTAGCTCCTATTACTGATAGTCTCATTTTGGGACTTGTTTGTTTTTAATGTCACAAAATTGTAAGATCAATTTTGAGTGCTTCTTTTTACAAATTGGAGAGTAACTCATACCTATAGACATAAAAAATAATGGGGAAGAGGATTTGAGTGTATCTAGGATTACCCTAGCTACAGAAGCTGTTACACAAACAATGTATTACTACAGGAACCAGAGGTCATAAATGTGAAGTGAGTCCTACTGGAGTCCATGCTGGGTTGCTAGTTACTACTTTGTTTGCCAAGGCTGCTTTTCACATTGTCATATCTGTTGTGAATTTGCCTGATGGGTTCATAACTTTGGAGTCAGGTCATTGTAGAGGCAACTTGGTTTCTTGTGACCAAATAGAAATTTTGGATGTACTGATATAACTTCCAAAGATCAAGTTAATATCAGATCCTACTCATGTTACTCCTGAGGACTATGTTAGTTTTGCTCAAGATGATGGAGTGTGTTCAAATTTGTCAGGTCAGGACCAAAGAAGGCAAGAAATCAGCTGAATTGCCAGATTGCTTGTGGGCAGATCAAGTGTGATCTTGGACGAGTCCCAACAAAATTCACTCAAGATCTTATTATTGTAATATGAAGGTACTTCTCCCAAGGGGATACTGATTGAGCTTGTTTCCAACCCATCCACTATTGCATGAATACAGGTGATACAAAGCCCATTTAGTCACATATGCAAGTAACTCCATGAGTGTTTCAGGATGAGGAGGAAAATCATCTGAAAGGTTTACTTGAGTGGAAAAACATTACAGCATCTAACCCAGAATGGGCTGTATTGGTAGTTATGGTTCAGAAAAAAAGATGGATCAGTTCATTCGTATAATGATATCAGAAGCTCAATGATGTCACAGTAAAGATGCTTACCTGCTTCAATTGATAGAAGAATGTATTGATCCTTCAAGTGGCAGTGTGTATTTCAGTGCCCTTCATATGGCTTTTGGGTATTATCAGCTGGGGACTGATCAGTGAGACAGGTATAAGACAGCTTTTCTTACAATATTCGGGTTTTACGAACATCCTTGAATGGGATTTTGCTTGATAGGCGAACATATAACCTTTCAACAGGCAATGCATTTGGTGCTAAGGGGCTCTACATGGCATGCCGTGTTGTGTTATCTTGATGATTTGGTTCTCGTAAGTTAGGACTTTGAGGATCATGGCCAAAATCTTAAAGAGATATTCAGTTGGTTTCATCCATGCAATCTAAAGCTAAAGCCAAAGAAGTGGAGATAAAATTACTTGGTTAGCTTGTTTCAGGCAACAGAATCATTGTTTATCCTGACAAAATGAAGGAAGTAGCTGATTGGCCTTTTTTTCTGAGTATCAGACAGGTAGAGTCTTTCTAAGGATTCTCAAATTATGATCCTGATCACATTGCCAACTTTGCTGAGACTTTTAAACCCCTCTATGAATTGACTTGACCAAATGCATCGTTCCATTGGACTGATGAACACCAAAGAGCTTTTGAGATGCTTCAAAGATGTCAATTTTTTTCCAGTATTGGCTATGCCTTGTAAAGATGGTGAATTTTTGTGATGCCTTGGATGTTTCCATCAGCAGGTAGGTGGTACAGTCACAAAGCGGTCAAAAGAGAACAATCTGTTATGGTTGATTTGATTGCCACCATGTCAGTGAAGGTATTGTACAACATGGGAGGAGTTGCTCTCTGTGGTATACTTTACCATACAGTTTTGGCATTATATGTTAGGGTGTGGTTTTATAGTTCAGGTTGTTATCTGCAGTAAAGATGAAACCAGTACATCATGTTTCTTCTTGATCAATTCACAAAATAGATGAAATGCTATTCATGAGCTGATCAGACTGCTGAAACCATTGTTCATGAGTTTTCCAGGTTCCATTGCCACGTGCAGGTGCACAGTGACTTATTTAGGAATTTTAATCAGAAATTGTTCTATGCCATTTGTGAGATCCTTCAGGTAACTTAAACAAGCACAAATCATGTTCTACCATAATCAAATGGTCAAGTGGGAAGCTATTACCATTTAATTCTTGAAATTATTCATTGCTTGATCAGGGGTAATCAGAGTGACTGGCATGTAGATTTTTCACTGCTGTGAGTGTTATTAGAAACAGGATTCATAGGCAAACAGGGTTTCCTGCAAACATGGTAATGTTGGACAGGGAGGCAACAAAGCCTGTGGATATATTGTTTGGCACTGACTTTCAGGAAGATGGAGACGTAACACTACCTTATTATGGTGTATAGCTGAAAGAACAGTTACATTGTGCTCATGATTTAGCTAGGACATATATTCAGTTTGCTCAAGCCAGGCAGAAGGATTATGATGTGAAGTTGGCTAAAAGGGCATTCAAAAAAAGAAATCCTGTAAACAACATACAGTCAGGCATAAAAACAGGACAAAGCCGAAAGTTAAGGCCAATTGGGGCAGGTCCTTATTTGGTCATGGATGTTCTCTCACCAATTCTAAACAAGGTCAAAGATGGGAAAAGGAAAGTGTGTTGCATCATGATCGATCAAAATTTGTGAAAATCATTACATTCCTATGTGGATGAAATGAATGCATCATAATTCCCTGACTTAGATTCAACTGTAGCCTATGATGAGTAGGAGCAGGACAATGATGACTCTGGAGATAACATTACTAATTTTTTGATGGTCAGGGTGATGGTCTTGTAAATGATACAGATGATAATATTTCATTTATTCCTGATCCAGATTAGCATGATGTTGTATGCACTGTGGACAATGATAGCAATAATTCAGAATCTGTTTTGATGCTATTGCAGGTTATATTCATTGAAATGATGTGGATGCAGCTGTAACCACCAGAGGGGGGAAACGTAGCAGAAGGCCACCATATTGCAAGACTGTGATGTGAGCATGACAGGCAATAACTTAATGTAAAGATGGATTTTCTTGTGTTAAAAGAGGAACATAATGATGCTATTGATGTAAGATTTGAGATTGTTAATGAGACAGGGTTTTTCCCTCTTGTTAATGCAATTGTACATAGGATGAAAATTGTGGTAATGTCTGTACATAATGTTTTGTTTTCATTTTAGTATGGATTTTGGAGAAAAATGGGAGATTTTAGATGCAACAGGAAGTTAAATTTTGTAATGGGAACTCCACCAGTGAGTGTCTCAAGAAATCAGCAGAAGGGAAAACAATGTCCTGTGTGCCCAAAATGAGAGCCACATCTGAAGTGCAATGTCTTCTGGGATCATTCTCCCTCTTACATCTCACTTGAGACAGCTTGTTGGGAATGTGGGAAGCAGGAGGCACAAGTATACAATGTTCAACAACAGCATGCAGAGCACGACTAAACTATTGCTCCAAGGAGAGAAGTAGAAATTCTGGGTGAGTTTATGCAAGGGGTGCTTCAATTTTTTTGTACAGAATTATGGAAAACTTTAGCTAGTCTATTGTTCCTGGTGACCAAAAAACAACTGGTTTCCAGGTAACCAGGCTAAGGTGAATAATATATGAAGCATGCCTTATTCAACATCAAGTCTCACTGCCCAATTCCATTGCAGCACTATTTTCCTGGCACATATTATCACTTTTGAAATGGCAGCTACCAAGTGCCAAGAGGAAAGCTTTTAAAGAACTGGAGCCGATGGTGGACAATACTTCATCAAAGGGTTCTCCGGAAGTTTATACCTTTGCAAACAGTCACTTTTACCTTGCAGAGTTGCTACGAGATGTGAAGCAGGCTTTCTTGCTGGCAGTCCTGCATCAAGAGCCAAGAGTAGAATAGCCATTCTCCTTGCAGTTAGCTGTGGTGATATTCTGCTGTCGCTGGGAGTGGCTGCACAGAGGGAAGAAGCTTTATCTCCTGAAGAAACATTTGACATGTCTGACCTTTGGTGTACATATATGCTTGTAGGTTTTCTGAGAGAACAAGCATTTATTAATTAAATAAATAGCTTATGAAATCTCAGGAAAACTTTATAATTGGATGGAGGCCTTTGTTAGTAATTATGAATGATAATGTTTCCAAGGAAGTTGATGTAACAAGCGGTATACCACAGCTAGAGCAGTGTGTTGTGTATTGTGCTATCTATTTAGTATGTATATAAATGACTTATCACAAGTGATAGACCATGAATAAAAGCTGCACCTGTTTGCTGATGATACCAACATATAAAGGAAAATACTGAAAATGACATCAGAGGACTGCAAGCAGATTTAAAAGTTTTACAACAGTGCAGTGGTAAGTGGCTGTTAAACTTCCACCTTAACAAATGCGTAGCTATGAGAGTAGAAAATTCTGAGATACCAAAAGGAAAGTATCCAATGGGAACAGAAAGTCATATGTATTAAAGGATACAACAAAAGAAAAGGTTATAGAAGTCATCTTCGTGTACAATCTCAAATTTGAAACCAATATGCAGGAAAAGATAAACAAGGCAACTCAGATAATGGGCCTTATTAGGAAAACATTTGAACATTTGGATACTGGAACATTCTCCTTGTTGTTTGGGTCACTGTTAGGTCCCACATGGAATATGCAAATCAGGTTTGGAGTGCCCATTTTAAAAACACGTAGAAGCACTTAAAATTTCCAAAAAGAGCAAAAAATTTACCCCTCTCTCTCAAAACTACATGTGGTTACTGGATAAGTACATCAAAGATCAGACCTGCATAACTCAATTCACATGTCCCTGTAGTCTTGATGTCCTGGTCAGGTGATATAGAGTTAAACCCTGGCCAGATCAGAAATCAGAACTCACCAGGCATTCACTTGTGATCATTGCCAAAAATGCGGAGGCACATAAACTGTGGAAATTTGCTCAAGTTTGCCCTCCAAAGTAATTGATTTTCAGGCTTCTTCAGTTGAGACGCTTAGTTTAGAAGCACATACTGAATTACACAAGTACATAATCATAGCTGCGTACAAAACCCCCAAAATCCCATATGAGGTTTTCATTATTGAAATGACCTTTCTTTTAGACCAAGTTACTATATATCATGATAATCTAGTTTTACAACAAAGATTTCAACTTTGATCTTCTGAATCATGCTAAGAGCAAGCCATTGGGAGATTTTATGGACACTCTCAATCTAGAAAATATAATATGGAAAGCCACGTTTCACTTAGCACAATAACAGTCGTTTTGATGTAACTTAACAAATAGAGCTAATCTATTTCTAACTTCTGGATCCATAGACTGTGGTCTTAGTTAGTCAACACAGTTCTGCGTGAAGACCTTAAACCACAAAGCAAGCAGTTCATTGTGTACAGATGATTCAAACATTTTGATGATTCTGTTTTATGGAAAATTTGACCCAGATCCCTATCAGTCAAGAGATGCATGACCTCCCTGATGAAGATGGGTACTGGGCTTGTTCTAAATTATACAATGATGTGGTTGATGAACATGTTCCAATGAAATAAATGAGGACACAGCTACATAAGGCACCTTTTGTACATGCTTCTCTCAAGAGAAATCTACGGAATGGACGATGAGAAAGGCACTGGACTACCTATACAAGGCAACGTCACATATGCACAGATCTCTGTAGAAATGCAATAAAGAAATTTTGCTTTAAGAAATGTGCAAATGGCCCAACTAATGCTGACTTTTGATCCCATGTAAAACCATTCTTGTCATCAAAGGTCTCAAGTAAATCAGATATATTTTTGGAGGAGAATGGGGAAACTTGTGCATACAAACAAGAGATAGCTAATATTTTCACTTGGTTTTATGTAACCATTGTTGGTGATATGGATGACAATAATACTACCATAGGTGAGAAATCTAATGAAGAAATACTGTCAAAATACAAAAACAATGTTAGTGTGAAATCAATTGCTAAGCATCACTGGGGTGTTGATGCTTGTCACTTCATGTCCATATCCAGTGAAAGTATTGTGGAGAAGCTTAAAGCCTTGAACTTCCACAAAGCCACTGGGTTTGATGGGATACCCCCCCCCCCAAAAAAAAATTAATAAAAAAATAAAAATTGTCAAGATATCTGCTGATTGTGTCCCTCCTGTGTTCCTCACTGATCAGCAGAGCTATCTTAACAAACATTTTCCCAAAGATAAAAAATGAGCATATGTGGCTGCTGTTTACAAAAAATGACAGACTTAGTGAAGCACATTATCATCCAGTAAGCATCCTCTCTTGTCTTGCTAAGATTTTTGAGGGTGTAATAGCCAATCAGATGGGTGCATTTTTTGACATAATATTCTGCCCATATTTTTCTGCTTAAAGGCAGGGTTACAGCTACTACACCATCCGGATCAAATGTATAGACGATGGGAAAATGGCCCTAGACAATTGTGAGGTCGTTGGCTCTGTGTTGATGGATCTCTCTAGGGCTTTCAGAGCATGCCACATGATTGACAATCGTCCAAACTATTGAGTTATGGTAAATCACCACATGCTACTAAGATGATATCAAGCTACCTAGGCAATAGATTGCAGCGGGAAAAGATAGACGACGCTTACAGCACATGGCCAGAAATAAACGATGAATGACATCAGCTACTCAATCAATCGTTAATTATACAACTACGCTGACGACAATACTATCACCCATTCTGACATTACCTCTGATTGTATATTTTTTATTCTTGAAATGCAAAGTAATGTTGCGTTACACTGGTTTCAGGTGAATATCACAACCCTAATAAATTTCAGGGAATCTTGTCAGATTGGTCATTGCGAGGCCTACAGATAGGAGGTAAGGTAACCACAGTGGAAACTCAGATTGTGTAAACTTTTTGGGATTATTTCTTGACAGAGATCTAAAAACAGATGAACATGTTTCTAACCTCTGTGCAAGAATGCAACCATGCAAACTAATGTACTAAAGTAGGTCAGTCGGACCTTGCATGTCAACAGTAAGCTCTGTGTTGTCAAGAATTTTGTACGATCCAATTTTCTTGATTGTTCAATTATCTGGCATTTTTGCTCCCAGGAAAGGTCAAAGAAGTTTGAGATGGTTCCACGTTCTGTGTATAGGAACACTCTCCATATGAAGATCTTCAATCGCGTGCAGGTGTGTGATCTCTTCAGGTACTTAGACTTAGGCCAATGGCCATCGAGGTCTACAAAATTATCAATCACAGCAGCCCTCCTGTTCTGTGGGACATTTTCAAAATTAAGATCATGCATACAATCTCCCTGATGGTACGGTCCTTGAAATTCCAAAGTTTGTGTTAAGTATGGGAAGCTTTCTTTTAGGTATGAGTCCTAAACTATGGAACTACCTTCTCAGTGATATCAAACTAAATGAGGATATAAACATATTCAAACGGAAGATAAATAAATGGCACAGATGTAAATGTTCTCTGTCATACTGAAGACAGATTTTACAACATGGCTGTTATGTACAAGAATGTTTCTGTACATCTATGTGCAGCATCTGATTGCACAAGGTACTGTGAGAACCCATGTATTGCCTTTAGTTGGAATATTTTTTTTAGTAAATCGTAATTGTCATGGTAAGTTTTGCTACTCCGTGAACATTTCAATACCATGAACAATCACAGAATATACCGATTTTTTGTAAATGTTCCGTGTAATAAATATGCAATTATATTTAATTTAAAAAGTAGTTGGGTTTTTCTCTTGGTGTTTTGATAGTTGACTGATATGAACAACGTGTTCATTTGAGCAAGAATGCATGATATTGTAAGTGATGCACAGAGAGAAACATATTTTATGAATGACGAGTGCTGTATTAAATTGCCATTTACCTTAGATCAAAATTGATTACCAGATATTTAAGGCAAATTTATTCATCATACATTCACACCATTGAAAGTTGCATGTACCTTACTTAGCTCATTCATATTTAGAACAAAGTAATGTATTAAAAACTATGATTGGATTTATTCCATTTTTAAATCCATTGAGATCAAAGAAGATTGGACAGGCACAGCTCCACAAACAGAAGATAGGTAACACTAACAGATATTTTCAGCCTCCCTGACATTAAAAATAAGACATCCTTAGGTACATATTTTTGTCTGCTAAACAGACGTATCTCTGTGCTTTCTGCACTCTACTTGTGTGATCAAATCAGTGTTTGTATGCTTAAGAAGCAAATACTATCTTTCACATATGATGCACATGATGAACAAATTACCAATCATCCAGACTTTGATAATGTGCATAACCTGTTTCGATGACCATGATGACAGTATGACATAAAAACATGGGAACTGGGAGATGAAATATAATGTTTGATTTCACTAAAGAAGTATAGCAAATTGGGTACTGAAAATTATTGGAATTTTTTAAATATTTAATATTGACATGGGGTATAGTTAAGAGACTTTTGTGGGAGGTTACCCTTGTCGCTTGAAAAATAGGTAACAATGCTAACCACAATTCTCTACATTACATTTACATGTATGTGGTTTAAATGTAAAAAACATTTGCAGAGAATTTTGATTTAAATTTTATTGCAATGAAATGTGGGTATATTTATGGAATTATTATTTTAAAGCAGAAATATAACTGCTTATGACTGAAATTATGACAAATGAGCATATAAAATGGATATTGAGGTCAATTTTATTTGCTTCAATTTATTTGTTTAAGGTTCAATTTATCCCCTGTGTTGAGTTTCCTGTTAAAATTCATGGAGTTGTTGTAATTGACATTGATGTTGATATTAAAGCTCTTGACAGTACATGCTTTCACATGTATCTTCGGTTTCATATTAATCCGTGGAATTCCAGGCAAATTGTTGCATTGTTAACAATGTGAGACAAGTAACTGAATGGACAATATATGATTTCTGAATGTAAATTGTATATTCAATAGTAGAAACAAGTTTAGAAAGATACAGTACATAATCATATTGGTCCCAGGTCTTCAAAAAGCTTGCTTTGGGTGTCAAGAATAACATAAGTGAAAATAGCTCTTATCGGTTTATGTCAATGATTGGTCCCTTAAAAGAATATGTTAGCAGAGTAAAATCAAACATTGCATTCAACTGCTTTAATGAAGAAAAGTTCTCATTCTTTAAATAATTCACATGTTGACAACGGAATTTCATTTGCACATTAATGAACATATCGCCATACTTCCCCTCAAAGATGATACACAATCTGGCAGTCTGCCAATTGTTGTTGACGAGCATACTAATTTAATCTAGTACGACTTTGATACCATGGGTACTAGTGTACAGTAGAGAGATACTAATTGCCAAGTGTAATGTGATTGCTCGAGATTTTTGTAACAGAATTTCATGAAAAGTGATGTTGAATCCTCTAACTGTGGTTTTCATGGCATGTTCTTGGTTAGTTATTTCCAATGGTCCAAGATGAGCAGAGAAAGTGGAACAAGAGCACCCAAAGAAGCCTGCAACTTTGTATATGTAAACATCCATCTCAAGTGACAGCTCATTGTGATATACCACTGGAGGTATTTAGTGTCATAAAGTCAATCAGCAAATTATCTGTTTTGGGGCTTGAAAGTCGCAAAACAACGTGTTATGAGACACTGAAGTTAACAGAGATTCAAAGATTCAAAACTTTCCTTGATGTCGTAAATATGATGAACAGTAATAAGCACTTGTACAGAGAAAACATGACAAAGAGGATCACTGCAGATAGACAATAGGCATGCATTATATGCAGTAACAAGGTCCCCATCATTGTCTGGAACAACAAGAACACTATGCATCCACACTCAAGTAACAGATATGTATTACAATGAATATGGTGTTCATGTACCACAGCATCCAACATATTGTCCAAGTGAGCAGAAGATATCTGACGTAGCTATTTAATCTGTCACAATTTATGTTCAAGTCTTTTTGGCACTCCCTGACCTATTTTCAGAGAGCACTCAATGTTACCTAGGCTCAGGCATTGTTCTATGTCTCAAAAATATTCCAAATTAGACAGTGTCATTACCATATCCAAACTGCAGTACTAATGAAACAAATCCAAGTCAATTCAGACAAAGGCAATGTTCCTTGGTATGTATAGCTGAAGCACAAAAATAATAGCTCGTATGTACCCAAAAGAGTCCAAAACGTACGTGCAAAGGTCCATAGGGTCAAAAATCCATGTCTAGTTTTAACATGACAAGAATGCATTTTTTTTTAATTATAGGCCTATTTCTGTAACTCGGCTTGAACAGATGCATCATTCATGTGCACATAGGACCATACAATTCATGAAAAGGGACCATAATCTGCAGCATAGCAGCGAATTTGCAAGCACAGGTTCCAACTTTGTTGAAAATATCAATAAAATCCAGCATTGAAAAAGTACTAGTTGCAACCACCGTCTGAACAATGATCATTATCCATACAAGTCCACTAAGTGACCCTAACACAAACATCAATCCTTAAAAGAAAACCCCAAGGCCTAAAATGACTGTCAACAACAATCCAAACACTATGATTATACAGTCCAATGTGTTTTAGACTGATAGCTAAAGGCATGATGTTCTTTTGAAGTAGATAAACTAAGAGTATATCAAAAGAAAAGGTTTTGAATGTGCAAATATAGTAGTGAAAATTCAATGCAGTGTCAGAATTTGCAAGTACACTAGTTCAAATGACAAACATCTGCCAGAAACAAGTGACATCAGGGCTCAGAACGCAAAACAACAGTCAAGAATTGTAAGAACAGTAGTCAAATTACATTACAATAGCCAAAAATTGTAAGCAGAGCAGTCACATTTCCACTATGGTTTTCAGAACTATGTTTAAAAGGAAATGCCAACATGACTCGTGTCTTCAGTGTGGCACAGAATTGCCAATGTTAATCCATCTCTTGCTAGTGAATTGATGATATCATTCTCAACACATATTTTGAAACCGAACAAACTTATGTACAGATACACTGAATGGATAATGATTACTTTATTGCAAATGGCGAATTCACGAGTTCCCTGATGAATGTACTTTATTTCAACGGAAAAGTGAACCTGTATATTCCAGGATATCTGGAAATAAAATAAAGCCAATTTTGATAAGTTTAGAAACTATCTTGATAGCTTAGATTGGGAATCATGCTTTGTCTCCGACAATGTCCATATCTGTTGTAACTAATGGTTGCTGGATGCTGGAAAATCTTGTATCCCTAACCGTTATGTTGAAGTCCTCCTCTCTGACCGTCCATGGTACAATTTGTATCTTTGGTCACTCCGTCGTAAGATACACAGAGCTCATGCCAAGGTTAAATCTAATGGGCACCGCCATGACGCCACTTCCTGGTCTTCATACTGTTAGTCAAGTTATTATTATCAAGATCAATTAAAAACTACTGAACAACAATATAACGATACACTTAGAGCGGAACTGAATAGTTCAACTAAAAAAGGAAAATGCTGGAAAATCTTGTATCCCTAACCGTTATGTTGAAGTCCTCCTCTCTGACCGTCCATGGTACAATTTGTATCTTTGGTCACTCCGTCGTAAGATACACAGAGCTCATGCCAAGGTTAAATCTAATGGGCACCGCCATGACGCCACTTCCTGGTCTTCATACTGTTAGTCAAGTTATTATTATCAAGATCAATTAAAAACTACTGAACAACAATATAACGATACACTTAGAGCGGAACTGAATAGTTCAACTAAAAAAGGAAAATGTTGGTGACGCACTTTGAAGCACTTTCTTAGCCACAATCATTCGCCACCAATTCCATCTCTTTTAGATGCAGGCAGGCACATAACCGACAACTTGTCATAGGCTGAAGTTCTTAATACTTTTTTCCTTAATCAATGTAAACTTGACAAAAGTTCTGTTATTCTCTCCCGGAATTAACTGTTCATCCTGATAATACTTTAAGTTCTATCTCTCTCTCACACAAGGAAGTCCTTGACATCTTACTTTGTCTAGATACCTCAAAGGCATCTGGCCCTGACGGTATTAGTACTAAACTCTTAAAAGAAGCGGCCCCTTCTATATACAAATTTCTTGCCAAACTGTATAATCTTTCGCTAAGTAAAAATATATTTCCTCCATCATGGAAGGAAGCTAATGTTATTCAGATTTACAAAAAGGGCCTAGAAAACGCGTGTATCAACTATCGACCAGTATTTTTGTTAAGTTGTGTCGGTAAAGTCTTTGAGAAAGCGATCTTTAAACATTTTTTAACCTTTTCAGAGATAACCTATTAATATCAGCACAGCAGTCTGGTTTTACACCCGGCGATTCCACGGTTAATCAGTTACTTGATATATACCATGATTTATGCTTGGCCATTGATTATCAAAATGAAGTGCGTCTTGCTTTTCTTAATATAAGCAAGGCTTTGATAAATTCTGGCATACTGGTTTGCTATTCAAACTTAATCAAAATGGCATCCATTGTTCGTTACTAAATTGGTTTTCTGATTATCTCAGTTGCCGTAGCCAACGCCTGGTCATTCAAGGTCAGTTGTCCAGCTGAGGTATAGTCCAAGGTGGTGTGCCCCAAGGGTCAGTATTAGGCCCACTACTGTTTCTTATCTATATTAACGACATTGTTAACCTTGTCCATTCTAATATTAAACTATTTGTCAAATTAGTTCTCCTGATCCTCCGCCTCTCATTTTTCAGGATCATACATTGGAAAATGTCAATTGTCATAAGCACCTCGGTCTAACTTTGCGTTCTGACTTGAGATGGCCCGATCAAATAGGCGATATCACTTATAAAGCATTAAAATTTATTAACATTATGAAGGGTCTTAAATACCGCCTTGATCTCCATGCATAAGAAACTACTTGCACTTCTTTTATACGACCAATGCTTGAACATGGAAGTCCAGTCTGGGATGGATGTACAATAACTGAAGAAAAAAAACTAGAGGAAATTCAGCTGGTTGCTGCAAAAATAGTTACTGGAGCTTTCATTGGAACAGCCAATGCAAAGTTTTGTAACGAACTTGGTTGGCAAACCTTGGCTAAACAAAGACAAAATGCAACATTGATACAGATGTAAAAGATAGTGAACAATCTAGTTCCAAACACTCTTCAATCACTTACAAAACGGAAATCGAAATTCAGAAATACTAACATATAATACACGGCAATCATCTGACCTTTCTCGATTTAGAACAAGATCAGACCTATTCAGTAAATCATTCTTTCCTTCGACTGTAAGACTGTGGAATGCACTTCCACTTGGAATACAGAATTCTCCATCCTTAGCACAATTTGAATCTAAACTTCAAAATATCCCTCCGGGACCTCTTATTATTCCACAACTTTATAACTTTGGAAGAAGATTCGCATCAATTCTCCCTATCAGATTTCGTCTGGGCAAGAGCCAGTTGAACTCATGCTTGTTTTAATTAGGAATAAAACCTATTGCCATTTGTAACTGCGGGTCAGCCAATGAGGAGACTTGGCATAAATTTTTCGTCTGCCCAAAATATGCAATAGCACAATCGAAGTTACATACGGCTATTGCAAAATATGCTCCTTTTACCATGCATACTATATTCTATGGATCTTCTAAATGTACAATACACGAAAACATGCAATTTTTTTCGGCAGTTCAGGGTTACATTATTATTACATCTAGATTCTGAAATACGGGTATAGGTTAATTCTTGACACAACCGAGGGTTTCAACTCTGCCACGGGGTGCTTGTGTGTGGTGGATGGATGTGGGGGCCTATCTCTGGGCGTTTGTGTCCATTTGCCCTGCATGCGGGCCCCACAGGGGAGATAGGATTTTTTTCTTAAAGTAAGTTAAAGCAAGTAGTTAGGAAAATAAATAATTCATCTTGACATAACATGTGCATATATAGTAAGAACGTTTAATTGCAATAGCCGCCTCTATATGTCCATGTTTCTTTGGCTGTTCTCTCTTGTTTATTATCGTTGCGACCGGGCATACTCCCTTCTGAGCTGCCTGCACATGCAGCCGCAGTGTGTCTTCTGTAAAGTCCTGTTTACTTGTTGTCTTATTCTCCACAAAAGGGGTTAATATAGGGCTCAGCCCTCCTCCCCGATTGTCATTCCTAATATGTAATTCATAAACTTAATGATGAAAAACAAAGATATGTTTAAATCAAAGTGCAAGCACGAAGCCATTGCAAGCTCTGTAAGTGACTGCTGGGGTGATTGGAAAACATATGCACCTCCAAACACTAGAGAGCTCGTACAAAATCTGACGCTGTTTGCCTTGGCATAGAGTGCCAACTGCAATCCCTGTGCCAATAGTGCCAGCTGCTCTCCCTCTACACCCCATCTGGACTGAGCTGCTGGTGATCCGACTCTGTCCTTTCTTTGAGCTAGGTAACCTGCAGAGAGGCAAGCAGAACACAACCTCTCTGAGGACCAGAAGTCGGTTGTGGAGGGACACTTTATCTTCTTCCACCCCTGGCAGTACCTGTGTTGTGTCTGAGTGAATCTTTTTAGATTAACAGCTTGTGGCTTCTGTTCTAAGCAAGCTCCTGGTCAGCCCACAGGCCCCAGAGTTCTCACAAGTCGAGCAGTCATCCTACAGCTAGCCTACCCCTAGGTTGGGTGCTGCTGTGACACCCACTACGAGTCTGCTGGCTGTCCCACTCTCTTGCCCTCCCTGGGAGGAGCAGATGCCGGCAGCAAAGGTGGCACCGATGACTTCTGTGAAACCTGTTGCTCCCCAAATGTATAGCTTGGTGATGGACCCACTTCTGGCACAAGAGGCCATCCTATCTGCCTCAGCAAAAAAGTTATTCAATGAGGCTTTGGGGCTTCTGACTCCAATGCCTTGTGATGAGTCTTTGGACATCAGCAATAGGGAGGAGGAGCTGTTGCTTTCAGATTCATCCGTTAGTAATCCCAGGTTACCAGCCAGCTCTCTGCTTGACAGAGCACTGTAGCATCCATGGCACAAGCCAATACAGCTTCTGGGATATCACTGAGGCACAGATTCAGGGCTTTGAGCATGTCAAAGCTTCCATTCAGAGTATGGTTGGTGACCAAGCTGTGTTTGCTCACCCAGAGGACAGGGGCCGTTGCAATATGCTGCTAGGACTTTGCCTTGGAAGGTGCACAACGTAGGTGTCCCATCCCTCTCTCGCCCTCTGTGGTTAGGTTTTTTAACCAGCTGAGAGCCAAGATTCTTGGCACTCCATTTTCTGTGGAGCCATTGACATCCAGCTGTCTCAGGCAAGGGTGACGACTCCCCTGGCAGGACATCCAGGGGAACATGGTTCCCCGCCCCAGAGCAGATTTGTTCATTCCAGTCACTTCCAGTATATTTGGATTTAGAGCAATGTGATTTCAAAGGCCCAGAAGGCCATTTCTCCATCCTTGGATGCCTTCGGAAGTCTAGAAGAGGATGCTAGAGTGACTATCCTCATGGCATCCTACTCCAGTATCTCACTGTCTGCTCTGAGGTCCATCTTGGATGATCTCTAGTTTTTGGCACAGATCTCAGATGGGGCTCGAGACTGGCTTGGTCAGGTGGCCTTGCACACATATTTGTGTCATGGCAATCGACCATAAGATCGGACAGCCTGCACTCTAGAGCCAAACTTGTGTTTGTTATGCAGGGACCCATCTATCAGATCAGAAGTTGCCTGATCCAATCTACTGCCAGGCATGTACAGGGCCCCTATTCTTTAACATGCTGTTTGGAGGAGAGATGGCAGGCATTGTGTGAGGAGTGCTCGACCTTTGGGTCCACTCTACAAAACAGGCCAGGACCAAAGCTTTGGCTGACTCCATTGGTTGCTTTCCTCCCTGGCCACTCTGTAGTGTGTCACCCAGACCACACCCACTCACCCCATGGCCGAAAGCACACCCCAGGCATCTGAATGGCCTAAAAGAGTGGGAAGCAATTAAAGAAAGGTAAAATGGCCAGTAAAAGCAAGAAGCCGGGGAAGGCTGAGACTCTTGCCTTCCAAAACACACCATCTCAGAGTCCCCCTCGACCATCACTATAGACGTCTCTAAGCACCCATTTAGTAGCTGCCTTTCTACCTTTCGCCCACAGTGGTAGTCTATCATAGACGATTCTTTTGTCTCAGATAGCTTAAGACAATGGCTATTTGCTACTTTCTGGCAAAGAAAGGCCTCCACTATGCCAGAAACCCAAATGGTTCACACAACAAAGCAGCTCAAAGCATGGGCACTCCTAGAGGCGAGGCAGTTTTCAAACTATACAACCAGAAAAGGATCCCAGATCACCCGGTTTCTACTACATATTCTTCCTAATCCCCAAGCAGAATGGAGGTTGGCCGTCAGGTATATAATTGTCATCGCTGAACGAATACTTGGAGATTCCCTCCCTCAGGATGGAGACTCCACAGTCAGTGACAGTGACCCTGTGGCCTCAGGAATGGATGGCATCTTTGTGGGACACATTTTCTATGTGCCCACTGCAGAGACTTCAAGGAAGTGTCTGCTGTTTGCATTTTTGGACAAGTTTCTTGCACAAATGTACAAATGTGACTTCTGAACTTCAAAGGTCAAGGCAATTGGGTCCTTTGAAATAGTCTTTGAGCCAAGTAACCTTGACCTTTAACCCTTAGAGGTCATATGTAATTTACAAAATTGTGCAGTGTGACAATAGCTACAATTATAACTCAACATGATACAAATGGGACACTTTATTGGATGTCAGCAGTCCACTCATAATATTGATTTGCATTACACTTTGTCATGACTAAACAACCATCAACCTCAGTACAAATATCAAGGATAGTTTTAGAATATGAATTCCACTCATTCAATGAACGCAAATTCTTTGTGCAATTTTCATATCTCAATGTAACATGATTGACATGACCATTCGGTTTAATTAAACTTCCTGATTGCCAAGAGTCTAACCTGGATCTACAAGACTAGGGACGGTTAGTTTGGTTGAACTGATTGGTAGCCAGCAGCCCACTTAGAATATTGGTTTGCATTAGCCTAAATAGTAACTATACCTCAGACAATGACAGTTTCATTGAACCTTTTGTTGGTCAGCAGTGCCCTCATTATATTTGTTTGCATAACCCTTCATCAGGACTAATCAACCACCAACCTCAGTATAATTATCAAGCATAGTGTTACTGTATGAATTCCACTCATTCAATGCACACATTTCTGTGTGCAATTTTTACATCTCAATGTAACATGATTGACATGACCAATCATTTCAATCAAGCTTCCCGATTGTCAAGAGTCCTCTCTGGATCTACAAGACTAGGACCAGTTAGTTTCATTAAACTTATTGTTTGTCAGCAGCCCACTCATAATATTGGTTTGCATTAGCCTAAATCATTATACCCTAGTCGATGAGTTTCACTGAACTTATTGTAAGACAGAAGTACACTCATAATATCAGTTTCCATTAGCCTAGATCATCATTACACCTCAGTCAATGACAGTTTCACTGAACTTATTGTTACACAGCAGTGCACTCATAATATCACTTTACACTACCCTTCATCAGGACTAATCAACCACCAACCTCTGTATAAATGTCAGGCATAGTGTAACTCTATGAATTCCACTGTTTCAATGTACACAAATTAATTCTTGGTGTAATTTTGCTATCCCAATGTGTGAAAATTATCATCTGTCCATAAAGTGCCAGAAGGTGATATGATGGAAGTGGAAGCATGGGCAGGAGAGGCTTCCTTTCAGCGATTGCTTGCAATCCGAGATACCTGGATGATGTGTGTCTTAGTGCCGGAACTTTGACTAATAATATTGGGAAATGTAAAAATACGAATAAACATGAGATGCTGAATTCACTTCTTTCAAACATAGTTTATCTCAACTCTTCGGGTATGGATTAGAAAAATTGAAATGCCCATTATATCCAACAGCATAATTTAACTGATAATGTTGTTATAATGTAAGAAGTCCCAGAGCACATATATATGGACTACATTTGACATAAGCAATATGCAAGAATATAATGATGCCTATTGTATTTGTTTCTTTTTGTCCAGAACCACTTCCTAGTAGTCATTACCCTATTTAGCAGTCCGAACTCTATACTCTTTGTAAACTAACCTGTCACTGTGTAACCAACATATGTAGGAAAGTACTTTTGTCCATATTGCACACGTTCCTCTGTAGAAGGTTGATATAAGCTGTATTAGCCCAAATAAATCAAAGGGGTTTCAGCCGGTAACTAATCAGAACATTTTTCAGAGCCTGTTCCCACACATATCTCTCTGAGTATCCGTTCCTTGTCTTAGCTAAATATTCAGCAAAGCCAATACACATAGTGATGAATAAATATGAACATGGCAAATGATGAATTAGCTAAATAAGTGAAGTTTTGCTTAGAAATGCTGGGCTTCAATATAACTGCAGAATATCTATCAAACCAAACATATAACTAAATAGTATAGAAAAGTTATAATAAGAATAAAGTGACTTACTCCTGAACTAGTACGTACCTTTTCCAGCTGGAAAGAACACATTAGTCTGACCAGTTGCCAGTGTATGACTGAGGTAGTAACGAATTGGGGTTTTATATTCAATCCCAGTGATTACAAAATAACCAGCTACAGCCAGACACCTTTATAAACCTGGGGAATTCCTAGCAAGTACTGTCACAATAGACTTCCTGTACCAGAAATGAAAAAAAAAAACAATGATGACACCTACTCTTCGATATGAAAGTCTCCAAGGAATCAAGCTCTCGTTAGTTGTAAACCCTTAGTTAATATTTCAAAACAATAAATAAAATTTGTAATAATTGAGTGAATCCTGCCAATTTCTGGCTTAGTGCTCAGGACAGTCTATAACTGACTCCCGGCCCTCGACAGCCGGATTGAGTAATTTTTTTTTTACATTGAGTAAATGTACACTAACATACTAGCATATGATGATTAATGATGCCAAAAGATAAAATTAAGTGGCAAAACAAGCTAGTCTGAAATCTTTAAAATTATTATTGAAACCAAATTTTCTAACAATCTCTGGATATTAACTGCAAAATATGCAGAAGTATATGATCAAAAATACATGCTTGAACCCACTTGACTCAAGTTTGTTTTAGATAAATTAAGTTCTGGGTGCACAGTCCTGAAATTCGAATAAATATAACCAAATCTCCAAATTTGTGACAAAAATTTATTATATCAAATAGTTTCTAAAATATTACTGTCAGGGTAATGATATTTGACTATCTCAAAGCTAAAGTCATCAATTTTGAGACAGACTTTAATCCCAAACCTCTCCTATAGAAGTAACTGCTATAAATTTTGATTTTAAAGGGCGGGGGGGGGGGGGTCTGTAATATGGGTATCCAGAACAAAAGTGGAATAGGTGAGTCCTCTTCAGAACTTTTGAAATAAAAGTTCTTTTCATCTCATCCTCATGTCTGTCTATCAAATTAGCAATGGATTGTTTGAGTAATATATGTACGTCTTGTCTTCTTATGTCTGAAACATTGTTAATGCCAAGTTCATTTTACAAAAGATCCAAATAATATTTTTTGCAGATGATCCCAAAGTTGTTACCTGCCTTATCAACGTTAGTAATTACAACTCTCTTTTGTAGTCTTTGACTGCTTCTGAAACCTTACGTTGCTTTAAATTTACCATACTGAAATTCTTAATGTGGGATTTGTATCGGTAAATTATATTTTTAAAGACTCTTTTCAAGTTTGATAACTATATCAAATTCAAAGTTCTCCTTCTGACAGGGGTCCTCGAGTTTTAAAAGTGTACACATAACAAATTACAACCTAGATCTTCCCTGGGCCTGGTCTGGGACGCGCCAGACTAATATAAATTTAGCACCTGGACATGAGACGTTGGTGTTGGATTTCGATTACAATGAAATGGAGGAAGAATACGGCATGTAAGTTAAACTTTTCTTTGTGGACTTCGGCAATATATGAAGTGCTACCAGAAAATGGTTATGAAGGAAAGAGACCTGACTGCCTGCCGTTTGCGATACGACCAATGCTGACAAATTGCCATAAGTGAACAAAAAACTGTCGGCATGTTTGAAGACTAGGCAGAAGGTAAATAAGACACGGAATTCGTGGGACTATGATCCAAACTGCTCGCTCATAGAATATATACAATGATGAAGAAAAAGCAAAAGTTGGAAAACAGTTCGCAAAAAGATTTTTTTTTTTTTTTTTTTTTTTTTTGAAGGATTATACCTTTTTGGCAAAACGCCACAATACGGAAGCAGGAAGGCAAGGACTTATAACCACGATGGCTACAAGGAACAAGACAAGGAAATTGATTCATACGCCAGTGATGACAAGAGAATAATACAACAAGTTTGTGTAAACACACGCCGACGGTTTTATAGGTATTGAACCAAATCTCTTGAACAAACTGCTTACAAGCTTTGCGTTGCTACAAGCAGTAAAAAGGAATTAAAGAGAAAACATAACTTTATCTTCAGAGGAGTATTACATTAAAGCGCGGGTTATGTTACGTTATTCACATTCATGGAAAAATGAATACCATTGAAAATTTCCGTATATCATAATATATGGTTTATAGCGCCCTGTGGTGGTAATTACGACGATTGCGCCGCCTTGCACGCATCCATCCAACATGTCGTCTGCTAAAAACATGACAAATGTCGCTGAGATTGCTCGAGACATTTTACAAGCATTAAGTGAGTGAGGGAAAGCATTCTTGGAAAATATTAACAACCCTACAGGACGTTTTGCCAACCTGTCCATAACGGTAGATGATTCCATGGATGGGCAGGCGAACAATAATACACAGAGAAAGAAGGAATGTGACGTGGTTCTGCTCCGCTCTTTTCTGCAGAAACATTATGGAGAGGTCAAGTCTCCAGAACTATTTTCCACGGAGGAATTGAATGACAATCTAGCGAAATTGCTGCTTGCTGGACGCACAAAAGAAGGTATGGAACATGAACCAAATGTGGTACGTTTCCTTCCTGAAAGAAATAATGCTACAAATATCGTCGACAGTGTGGAGTTTTTTTTATGCTCCACAAGCCCTTAAATATATATGACTTCTGGAACATATATTCAATAATTTATTTCCTTTCAATGGAGGATTATTATAAGAATAATACAAGTATAAGATAAATATGTTAAGTAATGGTTATATTTCTATATGGTTTTATGAATAATTGCTCTTATCATATCATTCTATGATCACTCGTGAATGATATGGCATTGGCACTCGTTTATGAAATTCATATAAAAGTAAAATAACTTCATAAGCTATATATATATAAATATATACATATATAAATATATACATATATATATATATATATATATATATATATATATATATATATATATATATATATATATATATATATATACTAAAGCCACTGAACTGAACGTGTCGGTTCTGTGTCATTAGATATATAAAGATATAAAATACAAATTTTGTAGAGCCGACTGGTTGCCAAGATGCGGCTACTAAATTTAAAATGGTTTCGTTCTTAAGATGTGTCTCATCAGCAGACTCGAATCCCTGTTCAGCGTAAGCTCAAGTACAACATAATAAGCGGTGGTTTAACTGAAATGACTCGGTAATTAACTGCTGCCAGGAACACCGGAAGTATGGCTTAACAAAAGGGAACCCAAAGCACCCAACACTGGACTCAATTGGTCCACAGAATATCAATATGAAAACGTAAAGCAGGCACTCGCAAGCATTTGGAATACCCCAGTCTATTCCACAGTCTTCTATGGGATTTACAAAACAGAAGCCGATGCTGCCAATTTGTAACTAACTTCGTTATATAAAAGCGATTTATTTGGACTCTCCTTCTACCAATTTGTAACAGCTATTTACAGAGAATGTCGAGGAAATGTTCCGTTTGTCTTGTAGAATCGCCCGTTAACTACTAACGGAAAGACCCTTTGCTGAGAAACAACTAAATGCAAAAATGTCTGTTAGGTTTTTTTCTAATTTCATATCGTTGCGGTTCAACTGCATATTCAACAACCACATAAAAGTGTACATGTATGTATGCTTTACATACGGATGTGTACGTGAGTGTGTCAAATCAAATCATGAATGATATTCCATCTATTTCCTCTCTAAATACAATACACTCAATAGGGCTAAATTTACATGTATTTCTCCTATGTCTGAAAATTATCCTGCATTAGTTATCCTACAAGGATATGGAGGATAAGGTCTAAATTGTAAACTTTCATTTGATTTGTCACTCATTGGTTTCAAGTAGCAGACAAACCAATGAGAGGCCATAGTGCATTTTATGAAATACCGTCTGCTCCCACATTTAAAATGGCGTCGTTGTCAAACTTATTTCCCCGTAGAACTTCGATTTGCTGGGTAA
Organism: Hermodice carunculata; assembly: GCA_964020975.1. Lineage (NCBI taxonomy): Eukaryota > Metazoa > Annelida > Polychaeta > Eunicida > Amphinomidae > Hermodice > Hermodice carunculata. Next base: position 94,352,855 of record OZ026624.1, on the reverse strand, counting down.
ATTTGCCCTTTGTAGACATAGGAAAAAGAAAATCCTCTACGGGTGGCCCATTTGAAAAAAAAAACGTTGGGATAACTCATTGTTGGATTTTCATGTTTCGCGAGGCACAGTGTCGCGAAAAACATGAAAATCAAACAACTCGTGCTCCCGACGTTATCCGCCATACTGAATTTTCTATATCTTACCTTTCAAAACATTTACGCTTGTGCAACACACTCACATTCATTTTCTTACTTTTTGAATGTACGTTGCTTATTTTTCTAATATCTTCTTGATAGCTCATGAATATTTGAACGTATTACATTGATAACGTCATTTACATGGTATGTTTTTACAAAGAGTTCATAGTAGTAACACTTCGTATCTTGAGATGCTACAACCCAGACAGGCGCAAACCTTGCATTCCATTGAAGAGTAACGTGCTGCAGTCTGGCGGCCAGTATCAGAACTATTTAATCGAAAAATACCATAGAGCGTCTCTGTCCTGTTGGAATATCAAAAAAGGCATACTTTTGCAAGGTATTTATTTTGTGAAGTCAGCTTATTAGTACGTTACTGTTGCAAATTGATATTATTCTGTTAAAAATTAAAATCTGTTTGTGTTCTGTCAAAATGAAAGTAAGCTTTACTAAGTTTTCCGACATGTCAACGGCACGATTTCATGCAAATTACATCCCCACAAACACAGAAGCAAAACCCAACATTGCATTGCCATTTGAAAGTCGAATTTTTTTTTCGACTTTGAACAATTATACTTTCACCATTTCTCAGGGTACTGAGCCCAGATATTTCGGTCTGCTACGTACAACAGAGGGTTTAGATAGATAGATAGATAGATAGATAGATAGATAGATAGATAGATAGATAGATAGATAGATAGATAGATAGATAGATAGATAGATAGATAGATAGATAAGCATGATACCTGCCACATACTGCAGCGCATTACATCTGAAACTATGGATCGATATTTTTGAGAAATGAGTGAGAGCGTAACACTGTATAGTAGACAAAAACATAAAAGTACATCGTTACTTACTGTCGAAATATTAACATGACCCAGCGCCAAATGGGAATGATACTTATTGCTGCATATTGACATCGGTAGTAGTCAAACAAGGTGAAACTTCCCAGTGGTAGCATACGCTCAAGAGAGAATCTTACAAGGCTGGAGAATGAGTTATTATTTTTCTCTCACGTAGGATCTTTGTTGGTGGGGAAAATCACTAGTGACCGGATGTCACGAGTGATTTTTCATTCTCCAGCCATGTATGATTTTGCTTATACTATATTAAATTGGGTATTCAGCAGCAAAAAAAGCCCTAGGCCTACTTTGAACGCCCACCTGGTGTGCCCTGTTTGTTTACGTTCGTAACAGTTATTCTACATCACGCGTGACGTTTCATCCGCTCGCGCAGATTTAATTTTGTCTCAATTAAAATGCATCATGTCACCAATAAATGCGCGTCGCACTTTTCTTGTAACAATGTTTAGGTCATGTGATACATAGGTGGTAACCACTTGTAAATGTCACTCTAGAAAATAATAATTTACCCTCAAACATAGGATTAAGAAGATGTTTCCCCGAGTAGAGACTTAGCAAACATGCTCTTGTCTCGTCATGTTGAATAAAACAACCGATACAAACAATTGTGTACCAAAATATGCATGGTGCACTTCATAGGATAAAAGTATAGTGAAATCTCTCTGTCACCTGACTGATTAAAAATGTGGTTCTAACAGGATAGTGGTCATTATCGGGAACAAAATGTTAGAATAAAAACGGGACAGTAAATTGGTGGTCTTAATATATATAGATGCTTTCTTTACGGAAGTATTACTAGTTATATATATATATATATATATATATATATATATATGCAATGTGAAATGCAGCTTCCACATTGTAAGCCCGGCTTAATTTACATGATATCAAATCCCACAGTGGATTAAAGATGTAATGTAAAAGATGCAAGTTTTACGACACACATAAAATAAGGATCCGGATGTGTATCATGCCGGTTACGTATCTTTAAAACGTAACAACATGAAGATAAAGATCTAGATGGGCATTACGCTGGTGGTGTGCCTTTAAAACCTATCATTACACTATAGATCCGGCTGAGCATGCTGGTAACGTAACTTTAAAACCTATCAGAACTGGGTATTGTATATGCATCATTCAATCTGTGATGGAATACCTTATACAATACCAAACAGTCACACCCTGATATCTGTTTACCGATATCGATAAAAGGCAATATTGGCACCACGATTCTAGATTCATATTCTTTGTAAGGCGGCCTTTTATTCTAGTACCAGCATTCCTACAGTGGTATCGCGCCAAAATTGATCCTAGTAAAAGTTGACTCAGTTCAAACGGAGTACTGAAACAGTTAAACTAATGCGATATGTTACAAGTACTCACATAAGCACTCTTTTAACGTGCTGCAAGTGTATAATAAGAACTTGAAGGCGTTGTGGTTGATTTAGTTGGGGGAGACGACTAATTCCTATTCCTGAATAAATGCACCGGAAGAATTATACTCAAATAGTAAACTATTGAACTCGCTTAGGAAATCTAAATCATAACTAGGATCTTGTTTTCTATTTATAATCCAAGTACATGGGCTACATGACTTGAAGAAATAAAAACAAAAAAGCAATGATATGACTAAAAATAGACGGGGTTGATCAATTAAACAAAATAATTGTCTCTTACAACCTCCAAAATCTCAAAATCTAACAATCATCACAATTGCAACATTTACGTTTCTGTGATCATCATAATTGCCCAATACAACACCAAAGCTAAAAGAAAAGCGAACGGTTCAACTACCTTTTTGTTCTATATTATGAATTAACTCAATAATAATAATAATAATAATAATAATAATAATAATAATAATAATAATAATAATAATAATAATAATAATAATAATAATAATAATAATAATAATATTTTATTAAAACCCCCGAAAACGAGGAAAAATAAACATACATCAAAATACGTTTAGCATATACATCAAGATCAAACATGTAATACACGCACCAAAATAATCAAACTACAGTACGACGGAACTCAAAAAAGGTTAAATTTGGTGTCTCCTCTGGTCAGGACCCGGTAAATACCAAGGAGGCCCTCACCAGCGGAGACACACACCCACAGGACGAAGGCAGGCTCATGTGTCCTCGTGGTGGGGCAGGCATCACCAGGACGGACACCCGCGCCACCACTCGGAGATCCGACCAAGCAGGATAACTCAGTAAAACTAAACACAAAGTTTTGAAATAAAAGCTACGGTCGAAAGTAAAGCCGAAAGATAACAGGTTATGCACGACAAGGTTTAAAGGAGTTCACAAGCAGCGTTGCCATACGGTGTTCCCTGCTATTACGAATATTAAATTGAGAACTGTTAATTAAATATTTGAGAGAGTCAGTAACGCCATAAGGTACACTTGACAAAGTAGAAGGATTCGTAAAATCATTGGTAATAATAGACCAAGGTGATTGGCCACATGAGACTATCCTGCCTACGACAGTACTTACATTGAAAGAACCGTCAACAATATACTTGCCCAGTAAATGGGAACAAAGAGATCTATAAGGTGAAGCACATTTAAAGACTCTGTTAAGTAATGAAAAAGTGTCCCTCAAGATAATGTCAGCAATCGGGGTAGCATTTAAGGCTCTTAACAAATCAGAGTGGTGACAACGTTTACCAAACCCTAGAACAGATTTGAGTATATTACCCTGTAAAGAGTCAAGCGACTGTATCTGCCTTTTTGTTAAACATATACATTCCATGCCATAAGTAAGACAACGTAGACCAGTAGTCTTCCAAAGATAAGTTTTAGAATATGTGTCCAGTCCCGGGTAAGTAAACCCAGAGCTACTTAGTCCATACATACAACGTCTGGTCGCGGAAATGCGGTCCGAAACATGCAGTTTATAACTATTGTCCCGCGAATACGTTACACCGAGAATGTTAATAAAGTCCTCCTGTAAAATAGTCCCACCATCCAGTTTCCAACAAGGGCTATCAGCAAACAATGATCCATGTGATGACATACATTTGGTCTTAGTATTTCCAAAAGAAAATCGCCACTTTTTAGCATACCTGTCACATACATCAATCAGAGATTGCAACCCAGTTACACTTGATGAAAACACGGTAATATCGTCTGCATAAGCACATGTATTATATTTCGTGTCACCAATCTTAACACCCTGTTCAACAGAATCAAGGTTTAACAAGAGATCATTAATAAAAATGTTGAAAAGCTTTGGCGAAATTATGCTACCCTGACGCGTACCTCTAGTAACAGGAAACACAGTGCTTACATCACCATTCCATTTGACTTTGGCTTTAAGTGATGAGTACCACCTAAATAGGAACATCCAATGAGACAAAGGAAATGCATGTAACAATTTATAAAATAATCCGTGGTGCCAGATGGTATCAAAACATTTGACAGCGTCAAGAGAACACATAAATAAGGGAGATTTGGCTTTGTGAAAGTAATTAACTACATCATGTAAAAAAGCACAAGCCATAGACGTGTCTCTGTGTTCCCTGAACCCGAACTGAGTCGGGGCAGCGCCATCAGTAGGCGAAAGGTAACATTCAAGTAGCTTGGAGTGTACTGAACTCACTGTGATAGGTCTGTAGTTCTGAGCGTCGTTAGGATTTAATGTAGGCTTTTTCAGGATGGGAACAATAATACCAACCTGAAAAACGCGCGGAACAACACTCCAGCGTAGAATAAAAGTGTATAAACTAGACAAGGTGGAACATAAAATGTCTGAGTTACCATATTTTAGGTGCTCCGGGAATTTATACCGTCAACACCAGCTGCAGTGCTACCTTTTAGTGACAAAATGAACTTATTTACTGCTTTAGGGATACAGCAACATCATCAAAGGTATCCTTCATATGCTTTTCAAATATAGCATCCACCTGACACTTAACAGCATTATGTTCCTCAGATAGATCACCCGGGTCTTGCATTATACCTTTAAAATGATCGGCAAACTGGTTAACATTAAGTGTGGAATCAATTTTGTTCCTCTTGCTCTTCTTAATAAAATTCCAAAAAGACGACATCTTACGATTTCTATACAGGCTGTTAAGGCGTTGAAAATCCCTGTTGACATGACCTTGCATATATTGCCTACTGTAACGGCGGAACATCTTTTTAATGTGTTTGTACCCTTCATACACCGCACCAGCTCTAGGTTTATCATTAGTAACCCATAGATAATACCAGAACCTTTTCTTATCTCTCAAATAACTTAAATGCGGACACCAGTAATGTTTCGGTTTATAACGTTTTTTAGGAAGACAACCGGCTTCTGCGCATGCCTCAAGCATAGCGGCATTAATGTCCCCCAGTCTCTGCTCCACAATCCTCTGTGCGTCTTCTCGGTTACTTACACTAATATCCTCCATAATACCTATAGAACCCAACTTATTGACCAGTAGTTGCCTATATAAGTCATTACGCTCACTGTTCTTCCAGTTAGGAGGAAGAAAACTTACCACTGGATTAAAGCTTTTCATATGAGAGTTTGAACATGATTGCCCAGACAATTGTTCTTGAATGTGCAAACACAAGGGGAGGTGGTCACTTAAATTACCATCATCCAAAGGGACGATTTTACATGATTTGATGTGATCCATATCTCGGGCAAATGCAAGAATGTGATCCACCCAAGTGAAAGTCTGGTTACCATGGCAAAAATATGTGTACTTGACCTCTTGGGAATGTTGCATATCAACTGGGACCATGTCGTTATACTCTACAAAATCTTATAAAAGCCGGCTAAGGACAGTATACCCTTTGTTTCCATACCAGTTTTTGCACAATTTATCTGATGTAGGTAACTGTGCATTGAAATCACCCAAGAATTTCACAGGTGCAACTGGAGCATATTGATCAACAAGAGATTGTAGGATAGTAAGAACTTCCACATATTCATTACTGCTTCCGGTTCTATAAAAAGGCATATAAACACTTCTAAAAACATGAATAATATTACCAGTGGCATCGGAGAGAGCCATAGATACCACACGATCACTTTGCGTTTCAATTTCATGGCATGACAGATCACCAGCAACTTTACTTTTGAATATAAGTGCAACCCCGCCATAAGGGCGACCGGAGTAATCCGGCTCAGCGTCAACCATACCACTTTTCGCGAAAACCTTAAATTTAAAATCAGTAAACGTAGGTCTGTCATGGATAGCCCTTTCAATAAGACTGAGTTCGTGTGGTCTCAGCCATGTCTCGTTTAATGATAGCACATCACAGTGCTCCAATCTGTCAAGAATGTAATCGATATTATGTTTAAGACCCTTGCAGTTATAATGTTCACAGATCAGATTGATCGTCTTGACATTGGTGGCTCCCGTATTGTCATGTGATGTGATACTAGAATTGTCAATTTTTTCGTTATTGGCTGGTCTATCGTGACCACACCCACTCTCGGGGGGGTGGGCCACTCTTGCGCCGGCACCTGACTTTGCCCTCCCGGGGGGACGAACCCTGCTGGCTGCTGCGCAAATGCCGCCCAACCGGGGATGCACTGTGGTGCTGGGTGCCAGGGTTGGTAAGCAAGGTTGGAAGCTCCGGACGCCCAGGGGTTAACTTGCTTGACGCTTTGTTCTCCGGCACTGGATACAGTGCGCCTGGCTTGTGACCCGAGCTGACCCGATGCCCAGGCTGGCAATTGTGCGAAACTCCCTGGGTCACTCGCAGCTCTGATCTGCGTGGCGGGTGCATTACCCCTTGAAATTGGTGTGTTAACCCCTTGCCCCTTGTTTCTACCGTTTCTACGAAAAGGCCGCACGCGTACCCCCTGTGGCCACAAAGACGAGCTCATGATATCTTGGGCCCTGTGGGCTGGCACTCGGACCTTGTAGGATCGCCAACTACTATTCATTGAGGACAGTTCGTATATTTCCGGTGAGGTAAGACCCATATTCACTCGAATAAAATTTGCCATGTCGTCTTTTGAGTGTGACCTGTCCACATAACCGACATAAATTTCACAAAAGTTTTGCTTATCCATAGTCTCAAAGGACAAACTGGTCTGATTCGTAGCAGCTTTAAGGGTGATCGGTGGTCTATCGTTAAAATGAGCCGATGTGTACTGCGGATGGTAAGACACATCCTTACTGCCATCACCTGAAGCAAGACGTTGCTGTTTAGGCTGCATGTGCAGTGTTGCCGTTGGGCTACGTCGTTTCCGACTTTTTTTGTCCATAACTTTGGCAAACGTGAGATCGTCCTCTAAATCGTCCCCATGCTCGGCAGGATTTTGGGATGTATCACTTGCGGTACACTTTAATTTTAAGGCTTGCACGTCTTGCTCTAAAACCGCATTATGAGCTGTGACTACAACAAGCTGTGCACGCAATTGTTCGTTATCAGATTTTACTTTCTCGTTATCCGGTTTCAAAATCGCTAGCTCCTCCATAACATGCTTTGATTGTGCTTGGAAGTCGGTAACGGACTGGATCAGACCCTGCATCTCACTCTCAGGGCTTACAGAACTCGGGGTGGCGGCGGCGTCCCTCTCGTTATTGTCGTGATTATCCTGGGACTGAACGTCCTTCAACACAAACATTTTATCCAACTCTTTCATAGGTTGTTTATTGACTAAGCTAAACCCCATGAAGCAAATGTCGGACACTATCTTGTGCTTCACCTGACGGTTTATCGGGCGCTTGGTCTGAAACTGAGTGAAAGTTGACATGACCTCGTCAGCTAGTGATCGGTGAAGTGGGGTCATTGAGTCCAAATCGACATTTTGGAGGGAATCCTTAATGTCTTGGAAACTAAACATAAATATTCTATGCATGTTATCTTTCACAATGTCACAAATGTCCTCTTTGGTAGCATTTGCAAGCGTATCTAATGAAAAAGAAGGTGCATTGCATGTATTTTGAACTTGCTCCTCACCTTGCCCATTCTCGCTCACCTGGGCTTGGCCATTTCCCCCCTGCCCTTTGTTTAAAGCCATGCTGTGGGCGGCGAATAGAATCCACCAATTCTCTGCGAGAAACTGCTATTTATGCCGTTTTAAGATCCAGATATGTCACCAGTATACTCCTCGGCATAAACAACAATGCAACAGTGTGGTAATAGTTTTGGAACAGTCCAACTTTTGATGAAATCACAAAAATTTCGAAGAGCGGCGGAATTCCTGCTTGCGTCAAAAAGCGCCACCTATCAGCCACTCAATATCCATTCATACAGCATGATGAGTTGATCCTCTACACGCATGCGCCCCTCTTTAGTAATGACGCGTAAGTCTGTGGGCGAATGACTGACTAAATGAAAGTGACCGTTTCAATTCATGCGATATAGCCACATATGCTGGTCAAGCTAGGAACGTGGTAATACATTGTCGTGTCTTCCATTACTTCGAAAATGTTTGATATATCTTTCATCATCTACTTGAACCCTCGTCAGAAACAAGTCATGTGTGATCTTATCTATCATATTAACCTCTTCAGTATTTAAATATATGAAAGACATCAGTGAAAAAAGCAGATATCGTTATTATGATTATACAGAACTATATTGTAACGTTAGCTGTAACAAGTTCTTTTAATCATCGTGTAATATAATTACTATTGTGCTCTTTCACAGTCGCAATTATTAACATTGCAATTATTCTTTATATCGCTGGAACCCTTAAGAGTTGACACTGTCGTTATATATGATTACACTTATATATGTGATGCCTGATATATGTCGGCAACCCATTTTGAAAATATTGCCAATCCAGGTCAGAGTATGAATGCGTATGATAGAGAAAATACCACCTTTATTGAAACTACTATAGAACATATTTTGAATAACTCCAGCTCGAAAGGGAGAGAAGTAAAGGTTAGAGTATATACTTCAAAATTTCAAGCACTCTACATTTGTACAATATTTAAGGGCGGTAATAAAGATCCACTGTTGGGAAATGACCATAGAGGTATCTCGTTAAGCAATGCACTGTCAAAGGTTTGGAAAGCTGTTGTCTTTAATAGGTTGAAATCTTGGTTGGAACTTACAGACTACCCCTAGTGCAGTGTCATGTCAGAGATGGGGTCTCGCGTTGGAATTCTTACTATTTGTAAAAAACATATATGTTTGTAATCCATTGAGTGAACTAGGAGGAGCTAGCTCTGTTCATCTGTGTTTCCACAGGTTGAAATACTGAAACCTTATCAACAAACCCACGTGGCCAGATAAACCTATGGCATCGCTGTCCCTCTGTTAACCAGCTCTCATCACTGAAACCAGTTTGAAGATTATCTCTCATCTGTTGGGGCTACCTTTTGAGACATTAAATTTTATCGTTGTTTTTTTGTGATTTTTATCATTGTGTCAAATTTAACAATTCCAGATTTAACCTGATTACGGTTTGAACTTATCTGTCACCCATCTCTTTTTTAGATCCTAGGTGGGGCTATCAATTTTTAATCCCCTGTGGAATATGGGGGTATCCTTTTGAATCCTCTCTGGAGTGTGGGGGTATACAACCGACCATAATAGTAATGACCTCCGACTTTTCTACATTTCTCGTCCCTCAGCTCTACAACTTTCTTGTCTTGCAACGATATTGGGGGTCTATCCCTCTCTTCGTTTTCTTACTCCTACAATCAATTGATATAAGAAACAGGAATTGAATCTTGTGCCTTTAAACTGGTAACGGGAGCGCTAGAAATAAAGTAACAAACCAAAAGGTTACTTACTTTTTGACTTGTGGCTCGGCCACTCAATCCCAACTAAGCATATAGCAGACTGCGTAAGGCTCACTTGGGTTACCCTTGGAAGTTCCGAGTGGGAAAGGGGCGTTGGCAAAGTCTTAACGTGGGTTTTAGCGCGGGGGACAAAATTATGATATTGATGATTGGTTACACCGGTTGAAAGCAAACTTTAAATGGGTAAGATACTTGGACGCATCATGGAATAAACCCTGTTCCATCGATGCCCCCGGTGTAAAGGGGTAGTTTTCCTGATAAAATTATTTATTTATTTATTTATTATTTACAAACCTTTGGCATTGGGTGCGGAATTCGCGATTTGGTATTTTGAAGAGGTAGCATCCAAAATGTATGTGTGATTAGTGTTAAGGGAAGGTTAATTTGTCAAAAGAATGTAATGGACAATATATATGTATATATACATGGAGCTATGAGAAGCCTATTGATGGTTGCATGCGCATGTAAAAAGTAAATTTCAAATGGTAAATGGATGCTGTTCCACGTACGGCTCAATGCTGAACGTAGATACAGCCCTACCACACACAAATCCTTACTTTGTAATATAGACGGCTTCTTGTAATATACTTGGACGCATCATTGAATAAACCCCGTTCCATTGATGCCCCCGCTGTAAAGGGGTAGTTTTCCGAATAAATTATTATTAATATTGTTATTATAACCAATAAGAATGTCCACTTTATTACAATGAACATTGGCAGGCAGGTTTAGATCTCGCAAATGAGAATACATTTTCTGATCTGATGAGGCAGGTATGTTGTCAACAACTTTGACACATGAAATATGCATCGATTTGTTACCTGGCGAAATTTTCATGATCACTTGTTTTGATTCGGCATGAGAGACGCCATTCATTGTTTTCAGTATATGATGAGCAACAGAACCTCTCAAACTTAAATGTTTGGGAAACAACTTTGTACAAAAGGCACTACTCGAAAAAGTATCAATTGCGGCGCGAACTCAAACTTTGTCATCAGCCAAAAGCCAGACAATCGACATAAAACAAGCATCAGAAGACGACGCATGACTCGTGGACTTATGATCAATAGGCTAAGCAAAAACACCCGAGTGTTTTACCTGGCGAACAATGCAACGATTTCTGATAGTACAATCAACGGTAGCACGAGCATGTCGTAAAGAGTTGCTGCACAAGTTATGATTTTGAAAAAAAAAATAAACGATACGATCAGGCACTGACAAACATTTAAAGTCCGGATAGCGCATCAAGGAATGAGACTGATTGTGCATCACGCAAGCACGTTTATTTTGAGATGTATGATTAGAACTAGCATATGAAATGTTTGTACCTGTGGCGCCATCACCTCGAGCAGCATTGTTATTGGAACTGATCGTGTGCAGGTTTACCTTTACCTCTTTTGGATCTGTGACTACCAGATGTAGGATGAGATTGATAGGCAAGAGAAGTTACTTTTTTTTTTTTTTTTTTTTTTTTTTTTTACAGCGAGCGCTCTAGTTTAACTGCCGTATCTCAAATAGGATCCTTCATTTCATCGGCAACTTTCCTTACAAGAGTGACCATCTCTTCAAATTGCAAGTAAGTACCCAACTCATGTTCCTTTTTAAAATTCTTGTTCCACCTAAATTGAACAAGGTTTGGTAAGAGGGATACTATTGTCGAAAATGACTGCTTGGGCATTGATCTCACTCAGGGAATCCAGTTCACCCAGTATACCAAGAGCCTTGCAGAATTCACGACTCATTTGACGCATGCCATGTGCAGACATGCCAGATTTATACTTATGAGAGTTTTTTACTAAGTCTTGAGTAACCTGATGCTTAGAACGATACAAATCTTTGAGAAAGTATCTAGTGCGCGCTTTTTACCTTCAGAGCCACCTACAATTTGAACTACCTTTATCGCTTCATGGGCATCACCTGACGTATACTGCAATAGGCGAGGTATCTTACTGTCGGCATCCTTGCACAGCTTGTCAACGTTTACCTCAAAGCTATTGATAAAGAAGTGATATTTTAAAGGGTCGCCAGAGAAAACTTCTAATTTAGCCTTGGGAAGACTTAAAAGGTTGAGCAAACTGTGTCTGCGTGACCTTTAGCAAATACTTTACCTGCGACCTGATCTTTAGATGTTTATAAGGTGTCAGCCGTCCTGGACTCACGCTTAAAATGTTTTGGACCTTAGATAAAGCCTGCGTATAATTGACCTGTACTTCGTCGAAATACTTGTCATTACTTTTGGTGAGCTTTCGTGCGTTTTTTTTTTTTTTTTTTTTTTTTTTTCAATATTTTTATTGAGTTCCTCTATTTACAGTATACATATGGTACAATACATTATTATACAACTTGTATCTGCCATACAGTATAGTACAAAAGAGTACATTATGTGCAAGATGTAAAATGTTGCAGCAACTTGTCACATATATGCAAGCATAGTGTTGCAATATATGAAAATACCATGTATAATATATATATTCTTTTTGACTTATTCATTATTCAATTGTTATGATTATGAAGCACAAAATACATTTGATTCAAAATGGTTGTTCATAGCCATTGTACATGATACCCATGATGGTCCACGCATTACAGTGATAACTGCCGGAGATGTGACAATTTAAGTAAAATTGCTTTTTGTAAGGTTTCCCATTTTGCTTTAAATTGTGTAGTTCTAGCTTTTACTGCACTAATATATTCAAATACAGAAATTTTCCTTTTTAACAGAAATAAAAAAGAAGTAAAGTTGATATTTTCAGAGCCAAATCTTTGTGAATAAATATAATATTTTCCATACAAGATACAGTAGTTCAGGTTGATTTTGTTGGGAGTGTCAAACAGGCCAAATATTATATTTCCCTGTGTAAATGTAACGCTTTCATTCATATATGTTTCCCAAAAATTAGATAACTGATTCCAAAAGGAATTTGAGGAAGGACAGTCCCAAAATTTGTGAACTATTGTTTCTCTATGTTCTCCACATATTTCACATATTTCATTGTCTGTAATACCGATTTTATATAACCAGTGCTTGTTCACAATTATCCTATGTATGATCTTGAACTGAAATGCTTGTAACTTTGTTTCTATTGTAGTTTTGAATGACAATGAGAAAACTTTTTCCCAAAACCAAGCAGTGTTGGAGTTCAGTTCTGGAAAGATATGAAGCCACTTTCTAGTGCATGAGGGTTCACTCACTTCATTATGTTCTATCATTACCCAGTATATATCTTTGCATTTTAATTGATCAAGTGAAAGAAATTTGCCATTTATGAAAAATTTTAATGCAGTATTGCGGAGAGTTATATTTTGTTGACTTTTAACAGTCTGCTTCCATTGATATGGAATAGCAGACCGAATTTGCAGATACTCAAGAAAGTTTGGCACAAACCCAAATTTTTCATTTATTTGTTCTGGTGTAAGAAATTCACCATTCTCATTTACAATATCATTGATATATTTTATTCCTCTATCATACCACTTCCTATAAAAAAATGGGTTTTTTTGCACTACTGTATTATCATTAAACCAAAGCATTTCTTTACGTACAGAAATAGGTGTACTTGGTTGAAATAGAAATAGGAACTCATTCCAAGCTTGTAATATACGAATATAAAATAATGGTATTTGTGTCCAGACAGAACCAATAGAGCATCGACTTTGAAACAAGTCATGAATATTGACACCAGGAAAGAATTCTTGAATGACATGCTTCCATTTAGCATTTTCTTCACTGAGGAGCCGTTTGACCCATGTTATTAATAATGATTTGACCTTTACCTCAAAATTTGGTGTCTTGAGACCACCTCAACAAGGCCTTTGGTGCATAACCTTTGCTTTAACTTTAGGAATATCACTGCCCCAGATGAATGCATCAATCTCTTTTTGAACTCTTTTAACCATGACTGGAGTAAGTGGTATTGTTGAGGCACTATAAACTAATTTAGAGATGCCTAAGGATTTGATAACTAGTAATTCCCAATTAAGGATAAATCACGCATTTTCCATATGTTTAAAACTTCATGCATTTGTTGGAATTTGTCCTCAAAATTTTGAATATATGTATCTTGTTCATCATTGAGAAATTTTATGCCTAAAGTGGAGAAGTTGCCTTCATTCCATTTAACAGGTAAATCTCCTGGCTCCCTTCCATAATTACTGCCAATCCATACACATTCAGTTTTATCTAAATTAACTTTTAAGCCACAGCAGTTTTCAACATTATGCAAGAAATCTAACACTGCTTTTCCAGATTCTACATTTGAAATGAAACATGTAGTATCATCAGCAAGCTGACTTAATTTGATCTCTTCGGACCCAATGGCAATGCCTTTTATATTTTGATTCGTCCTAATATGAATGGCTAGAAGTTCAACGGCTAGTATAAACAAAAAAGATGACAGGGGACACCCCTGACGAACACCTCTATGCAGGGAGAAAAAGGATGAAGTGTAACCATTATTAATTACACAGCTGCTAATGTCAGTATACATAATTTTAACCCACTTTCTGAAATCCTCCCCAAAATTGAAAGTTTGTAAGACTTTGTCCAAATAATCCCATTCCAAAGTATCAAAGGCTTTTTCAAAGTCAATAAGAAGAATTAATCCTGGTATATTGCGTAAACTAGTTAATTTTATGATATCTGAAATTTGCCTTATATTTTCTCCTATGTACCTGCCTTTAACATAGCCAGTTTGATCTGAATTAATAAGTTTCGGAAGAAATTTCCGTAATCTTAGTGCCATGATCTTTGCAACTATTTTATAATCTATGTTTAATAATGATAATTGTCTCCAGTTCTTCAACTGGAGTAAGTTTTTATTTTTCTTGGGTATTAGAGAGATTATTCCTCGTCTTTGATCAACAGAAAGTATTCCTTTTTCAAATGCATAATTGAAGCTGTCAAGTACTAACTGTTCTATGTCTGTCCAAAAGAATTTATAGAATTCGACTGGAAACCCATCGCTTCCAGGACTTTTATTGTTTTTTAATTCTTTTAAAGCATTTTTGCATTGGCAGCCAGTGATGAGCCCTTCACAGTTAGCTTTCTCTTCATCCAATAATTTAGGGATGTATTGATTATCAAAAATGTAATTGTATCTGTCATCTCTTGCTTGATGGAGATGTTTATTAGAGGAATATAGTTTTTCATAAAATGTTTGTTCTTCTTTTATAATTTCTTCTGAATTATCTATTTCTCTATTGTTAGCAATCTGTAGTTTTGTAATGCATTTGGACTTATAATTTCGTTTTTCTAGGGATAAAAAATATTTGGTGCTCTTTTCACCCAGTTCACACCATCTTGCATGGGATCTAATCATGATACCTTCCACTTGTTGATTATAAATATCATCTAGTTGCAATTGAACCTGTTCAATTTTATTTTTCGTTTCTTCACTGGGTGATAGTGCTAAATCATTATTTAACTGTTCTAACTTATGTTTTAAGTCTTTTTCTTTCTGCTTTTTGAGAAACGCTTTTCTTTTAGAATAAGAGACAGTGAACCCTCTGATTTCACATTTAATTACATCCCATTTTAGGCTTTTATTATCTAAATCAAAATATTTATCTTCTTGTTCGTTAATTAATTCTCTAATTTTGCCAATGTATATTTCATCTTTCAATAAGCTAGTATTGAATTTCCAGAATCCTGGACCTCTTCTTTTGAAGGCTGTACCTGTGAGCTGGAGACTTATTAAACTATGATCTGTTTTAATTGATGGTTTTATTTTACAAGAAGTCACATGAGGGCCAAGAAAACTGGAAATAAACCAGTAGTCTAGTCTACATTGGATTAAGGGTTGCTTTGAATACCAAGTGTGCATAAAGGTGTCTGGATTTCTCATTCTCCATATGTCCACAGGATCAAATTCTTCTATGAAGTTGAGTAAATCAGAGTGATATGCTGAAGCTGTTTCTGCTCTGCCACCTTTTTTATCCAGTGTGGGAGCCAGTATAGTGTTGAAGTCACCTCCAAAAATGAGGTTATTGTGAAGTTTGTCTGTTAAGTGAGCCCTTAAATTGATTAAAAAGTCAACTTGGTCAGTAACATGATCTTTAGTTGGAGCATATATATTGATGAGAGTGAAATTTTCATCATCAATCTCAGCTTCAAGAATAATGAATCTGCCATTGGGGTCAGTGATGTGGCTCTTTATGTTACAATTGAATCTGTTAGAAAATAATATAGCCACTCCTCGGCTGTCTCTGGAACCATGTGAAAACACAATGTTAGCACCCCACTCATTTTTCCAAATGCCTTCGTCCTCCTGGCAGCTGTGAGTTTCTTGAAGAAAAATGATTCCATTACTAAGTTTACGCAGCCAATGAAACATGGATCTACGTTTTTTAATATCACGCAGCCCTCGAACATTAAGAGAGTGTAAGGTTAAGTCATAAACTTCAGTCATACATTGGGTAAGATGTCAAGCATAAGTACAGCATGTGTGCTGTTACACTGGTAATGTGCATAATATATACATTTTGTTTGTGTAATGAACTGGGGGTAGCAGAGGGTACTACACATGATGTATACGGTGTAAGTAATGTGAATACAAGAGTATCACAATATGAACATAATGAATAAATATGTTAGATCTTGGATCAGATAGTATACATGGTATATGCAACATTTAAAATATAAGCTGATGAGCTTGCTACATGTAGGCTGTTGAATTGCTGCAAACAATTGATTGTATGTCATTACAAGTATATAAGCGTCATTATACAAGCAAGCATGACCTGATGTACCAATTCTGTCATTTGACGACACTCCACATTCTACAGAGGAACTCTTTTTGACAAGTAAATGAGAAAGAAAACCACAAAATAACAAAAGGACAACACAGAGTGCACATTCTGAGGAGCATGCACTCACATACATTAGGGTCCACTGAGAAAGCAGCATGAAGGCCCTTCATGACTGACTGGGACCGAAATCCAGAGTTAAAATAGAGAAAAAAACAAAAAAAACAAAAAAACGAAAAGCAAAACAAAAGAAAACAAAACAAAAACAAAAGGTCATGGGTCATTCCAAGACATGGAAGACAAACCAGAGCGGGGAAAAAAATAAAATTAAATTTAAATAAGTAAAAATAAAAAAAGGCTTTCATTCAGTATCTTATCACTGGTACTACTTTACACGTAGCATAGGATAACAAACACAACGAACTCTCCTCGTTAGAAGAAAAGCACACATTATTCCACTACATGTGCATAGCTTGATAAGCATGTTATATATTCAGAAGTTAACTCTGTCACAAACACACTGAAGACTAATGATCACACAGATTGTAGAATAATGTTAGAATCAAGCTTAGATTTTTAACAATTATGATAATAGTAATATTACTGATGGTTGCTTAGCTCCTGAGAAAAAGGACTTGTAATCTTTCCGTATATTCAGCGTGCATATGCATGTGGATCATGCATTTAATATGAAGCTAGTCTTATGCTGAATGCTTATAAGTAAGGACAGGTTTTGCGTTAGGTAGCCACAATGTATGTTCTCCTGTGGATTGCAAAGGAGAAAAAACGGAGGTTATTATAATAACAGGAATCACAGCAACAGACTTGTTACTATAGTATGGTTTCAAAGGCATTTATGGTTGCACATGTAATAATGTATATGAATGCAATATTCAAATACCATGTGAATGTTCATGTTCCAGGTTGACTACCGTGTGTAACTTTACAGAATGTATTGTCATGTTGATATAACCACAAGTTGTAGGGCAAGGAGAGTTTTAACTTAGTAATGCGGGATGTGTTGTAGACAACAGACAGCAAGGAATATAATGAAACACACTAACTTATTTGTAATATGTTGGTAAAGATTAAATCTAAGCAAGCTAACAGGAATTTCGATAATAATAAATTTGCCACTAGAGTATAGTTTGGAAGCAAAATTGTAATAATGTAATATAACAGTATTTGGCAGATTAGATGCAAAAAGTGTGTCTGTTTATGTTCAAGGTTTTGAGTCTGACGTATGTAACTTTGCAAAGCATGACGCCACCTTATTAATGTGTAATACGCTGAAAGTAATGGAAGTCCCAGTAAAGGGTTAATGATTAAATCTGAGCAAAATTGACAGGAAATCACAATAATGATAGTAAGGTGTGATTTCTAAAGATAATTGCAGTGGTGCATGTAAAAATGATCAGGTGCAGCAGTATGATTTAGAAATTGTCATATGTGCAAGATGTATCATCACCTGGCTGTCATGATAATGCTAGCTGCACAGTGAGCAGTAAGAGTGACAGTACACAGTCCTGTTTGACTCTGATTAGATCTGAGCAAGGTGACAGGAATCATCATGACAAAACTTGCTAGATTTTGAGACAAACTTGCAGTAATGTTGTAATAATCAGGTGGAACAGTATGATTGTTCAGGTTCAAAGTTGTAGGTTTAACATATACAAGTGCAAATTTCCAAGTTGTGTTTTCACCTGGCTAACCAATATTTAGAGTCACAGCACAGGGTACACATCATGGCAGGTATCATGGGATGGGTGAAGCAAAGTCAGCCGTCCCTGTTCAGCACTTGATCCAACCTTTCCGCATACTTGATTTGGCATACCCGATCAGATCCTCGTGCGACAGAGAAAACTTTACCAGCCCAAGTCGAAGTAGTAGCCACACGTGCATCATTTTTGACCCTGTTGAAAAGAGCATACATCCCTTGGCACAGGTCATCCACAATGATCATCTTGGTCCCCTTTAGTTTTCTCCTGGCTCTCATGACTAACATTTTGTGTGCCCTCCGCAGGAACTTAACAATAATTCCCCTTGGCTTGTTTGGAGATCTTTTGCCTAGCCTGTGTGCCACATCAATATCTTTTTCTTCTAATTGTATTTCCAACTTCTCCTCAAAGAATCTGAGAACAATGTGTGTGGTATCTTCATACTGGTCTTCTTTCAAGCCAAATATTCTAATATTTGACTTGCGAGAGTACTGTTCATTATGTACTGCTAGGGCTTTTACTTCATTCACTTTCTCATGTAGTTCTTCTTTGGTGACCATGTTTTGTGTAACTTTCTCCATCTCAGTCTTAATTTGCTCCTTGAGATTTTCTTTCATTTCCTCCATGCGTTCATTCACATCCTGTACAACTTTCTGTATTTCTTCTAATAGTCCAACTTTCATGTTGTTCATGAGTTCATTCAGCTTTTGTTCAATTTGCTGCATTGTAGGTGCCATGTTGAGGTCAACTGAGGTCACTGTAATGTCAGCTTCAGCAAGTTCACAGAAACTATCCTCTTCTGTAGAGCTTTCAGAAGGGAGCAGTTTGAATCTTTTAAAGTCAAGCTGTGGAGAAACACTGCTGTTAGAATCTGTGCTATAATTGCGTGGACGTTTGCACTGCCCACTTGGAGTCTGTGTAGTTTGAACAGCAGAATGGCATGAATCAGGCTTTGGGGTAGCACTCATTGACACATAGTCCCATATGTATTGTGCAAGCATGCATAAAAAGTAGTCAAAACTGAAATGATTAGATATAGCGCTGAGAAACTATTATGTCCATCACTGAAAATGTAGATCCATATATAACAGACAGGTACCTTGGTTTGATCACATACCAGCACTATTTAATATTTTCCGAAGCCACACTTGCACACTTGCAGGTCCCAGTCAGTCACAATGGCCTCCATGCAGCCTATGTCTCAAGCAGTGCACATGTTGACATGGATTGAAAGTCCACAAGTAGCCAGCAGTTCTGTCTGAAAATTACGTGTGACAGACTCTAATACTTCATGAACATAATGTACTTGTTCAAGAAGTGCCTGTTGAATCCTGATAGATGTAATCCAGACAATAGTAGAGATCCTGAATCAAATACAACTGCTGTGGACAGTGCCACCTGGTGTCCCTTTCGTGCGTTCTTGTTGTCTTCCAATAAACTCACGCTGCATGATAACCCTAATATTACTAAAACAAGCAGGCTGAAGGTCCATGTGACACGCATATAAAAAGTACTGTAAAAGTATTTGATAAGTAATCTAACCAAATCTGGACAAACAAGCTGTTACTGAATACCACAGTCACTGCCAATGGGTGTGTCTGGCAAGTCAACTTTAATGCTGACACCACACTGAAACCACGTGAAGGGAAAAGTCCGAACAGGGTTTGTCAGGAAAAACGATATACCCATAATGGCAGCAGACAGGCCAGACGAGGTATGTGGACGGCGGGCATAATGCTGCAGTAACGTAGGGAGGAACGAAAATGTCGCTTCTCCTTTATCTTGTGAAACACCAGTATAGAAAACGAGCGACACGCACACCTGTATGCCTACATGTCTTTATTGGTCGTGGAGACGATGCGTGCTGCACCCAATTACATCATTCCATAAAAATAATAATAATAAAAAATGACAGACCTTGCAGGTAGTGTGGGTGGGGGGGGGGTGTCTCTGCCCTGTCTTGTCCGCCTCACGTATCTAGACAATGAAAAATCATTGTCCGGAGGGGTCCCCGGGGGCGGGCGGGGCGCGGCAGAGAGATCTAGAACTCTATATTATCCTGTCTTCTCTACCGTCTCTCATACTTAGTGGATTTTTATACTTTCATGCCTGATGGGTCTGTGCTTACAGGTATTATCTTATCTATTTTACTGCCTCTTAGACCTGGTGGTATTATGTTGTGATTTACGATTACTGTAGAGCTTCATTTTCTGCACGTGGATGGTATTTATGTTATAATCATTTTAATATAGTTTTATTTCCCCAATCTTGGGGCTGACTAAATAAATAAACAAATAAAAACATTGCGCTGACGTGTCCTGAAACTGGCATAACCACACAAACCTGGTATTTACTATCAACCAGGCGAACAGCTCAAAATCCAAACTCCTCAGACAAACTTTGGAAGAAGAGTCCGTTTGACAGCGTTGGGAACATTTTGCCGGTAAAGATCCCTGGCCATTGGAAAGCACGTCCGACCCAAAAGCTGAAAATGGCATTGTAAGGGCGCAACGTGTGCCCGTTACTTTTATAACAATATGGAAAAAAAGGGGCGGCGAGGCAACTATGATCGCATGGTCAACTCCGTGAGGGTCGCAAAACGTTGTAGAGGGCGCTGTTTGTCCCACGTAACAGGTAAAACAGGTGCTCACACCATACGCTAAATATTCACAGTGAATGATACATAAATGGACATCATATTTTCGCGCAATAAATATGACATTCTAAGACAACTCTGTGGGTATCTTTCAGTATAATCGTTCAAGTATTCAAGGTAACTATTTTTAACCAGTACTTAATACACCTACGCCTACATGTTACGAATAATAGTAATTCTTCCGGTACTGTCATATTACTAGAAGTTAACCAAACTTACAGAAGTTTAACTGAAAACTTTCAATGTAATCTGAATATTCATAGGCCCATATATCTGAACAATTATTATAAATATAGTATGTGTGATATCATGTGATCAAATCAATGCAACGAAATTTTAATATCTATATTGTGTGCGCGAATTAACTTTTTTAATGAGAACATTGCTTTTTAGCTTGTACTGCTAGATGTTTCTTATATGAAATCCATGATATATTTCTGAAAAACAAAGGATGGAAGCATATACAGTTTGATACACCCTCTATCCATGCTGATGAATTCTATTGATGTCGTAAAATGTATGTTCATTTACTTGACAACGACAAGGCATAATTACCTTTTGGCCTGAAAACCGATAAAGATCCTTTATCAGTAAAAAACCTTATTACCTAGCTCTTTATGAAAATGTTGACCTGTCCGGGGGAGCTGGGACGGGGGGCTCGCCCCTCAGCTGTTTAACGTTGACACTTAATAGCCACCTGACAGAGTGCACGGTAGGCCGCAACAGGAGGAACGTGTCTGAATAACTTAAGCTACGCAGTTGATAAGTTGCTTTTATCTTCATCTTAAAGGGTTGCGAAAAAGATTTATCAGTCTGCAAAGGTTTTGCGGCTGAGAACGACAGTTTACAGTTACTGAAAAGTCTGCATTATGCTGTTTACCACGAACGCACATGATAATATTAGCCTGGTCGTAAACCTTTATGGTATGAATTTCATCTTTGTCCAACGTTTTGTGTATCTTGGCCCTATCATTAGTCCCTCCCTTTCTGATGATGAAGAAATTGGTCGACTATATCGGTTTTTTTTCTGTACCAAAAGCTACCATGCTTAAACGTAAATTTGCGTATTGCAGTGGTGAAGTTAAAATCTGTTTGTTTAAATCGTACTGTACGTCTTTGCACACAACACAATTGTGAGTAAACTACAAACTAACAGTGTCTCCGGCCCTTCCTTGTGTGTTTCAATTATGCCTTCAGGTGGATTACGGGGCTTCAAAGATCTTGCTGCGTAAATAATATGTTTTAACGAAATGGTGTACTTTTGTTTAAAGAACTTATAATGGTGTACAGTTTCGTTTGTGGACTAGATAGAAGTACAAATGAGCTGAGTTCAAGAACAGGAACGTACAAGCATCCATCTTGCCACAAAGTGGCGAACCACACTCTATGTCAGTTGGCAATAGACATTCAAATAGAAAGGACATCCATATGTATTGAAAATTTGCCCAATTTTATGTTCTTGTGTCTAACCATTCATGTCATCCGTACGGATTTTTTTTGGGGGGGGGGGGGAGGGGGAACTTGAGAATTTGCTAAGAGTTAATGATGAGGAAAGGTATCTGGCGTAAGTTTTGCAGCTCCTCTGTTTTTAACCAAACTGTTTATTTTCCTTATAGAAGGTGCTTGTGAACACAGTATTGTTGCAGGAGACCTGTTTAACCATATTTCAAGAAATGTTTAAGAAAAGCGAACTATATATATTCCCTTGTAATACTTTTATGTATACTTAATATTTTAATCTCATGCACCACAGACAACCCGAAACGTTTTGATGCACCCAGCAGAATATATGGTAGTATTCAGCCCCAAAAATTATCAAATAATTATTCTCTGCCCGTGTGTACTAATCTGTGATTTTTTTAAAATCTGGCTTATTTTGGAACGGGATGTAAGATGTACCAGCTTGCTGTAAAGAGGTTCAACCATTCATATTCCACCTAAAAATATTTCACCACTCATATTCTGCCCAAAAGAAGTTCAACCGTTCATATTCTACCTATAGAGTTTTAACTATTCATATTCTGAAACATATATTTTGTCCTGGTGAGTGGTTTGACCACTTGCCTGCAAAATATTTTGAGTTTTCCCTTCCTTGAATACATGTGCTGTGAATATTCAAGATATTCAAACCGCCAATTCCTACTTAGGCATTTTTCTGCAAATTTGCCGTTTAATATCTATGCAACATTCCCTCTTATCCTTACCCAGACATTTCTCGGCAAGCATGCCGAGGTTAGAATTATCACCAAGAGCACCTGGACGTTATCGCCCGAACACGCCGAGACACGATTGATGTGGGAATATTCATCAACATTTCTCGCCAAGATCGCCGCCAAAATTAGTCAAACTGGATCCTCTTGGCATTTTGTGGTGTTATTGCCGAGAAGTGGCAAAGCATTTATGTATCAATTTTGTCGACAAAGAATGCGAGAGTGACCCTTTCTCGGCGTTTTTCTTTATTTTAGCAGAGAAACGACGAGGTAAGGTGGATCGAGGCAAGTTTTTCGGCATTTTGCAACTTTTTTCGAAGAAATGCCTAGGTAAGGTTTATGTGAAAAAGCAACTCAACGTTTTCTGAGAAAAATCGCCGAGAAACACCGAAAAAGTAGACACATACAGGATTCTTTCCACAATTTTTAGCAATTTGCTCAGGAATGCCAAAAGAAGGATTTGGGCAAAAAGTGCCGACAGTCGCCCTTTCTTGGCATTACGGCCTCCGGCTGTGAGGCAAAAAATTATAATATTCAAAGAATGTTTGGCATTGAGAATATTTAAGATTATTTGGCTCACAAATAATGGTTTCCTGCCACCTAATGTTGATCCAGGACGATGCAAATTGTTTTTAAAAAGTAAAACTTGAACCATGCAGAAATAGAATCTGTTTTTTACATTTTGAAATTATACGTTGGCATCGCAGATACTGAGATAGATGCAATAATAATTGTCAAAAGGACGAAATTACCTCATGCATTTGGGATGACCATGTCTCAGTCAAGAAGGACAATGTTAAGCAGAATGAATGACGGACTATATTTAAAATTAGAAGTCGCTGTAGACCGGTTTCGGGCAGGAAAGCGCTAAGTCTGCCGTGTGATCGATTTGCTCAAAACAATAGAGGCAACAACCGAAATATATCCCAAAAGGACTGCAGCGTTCCGTCTTTCTATGCCTCAAGAAAAGGAAATTCTGGCCATTTAACCTTGCAATTGATCAGAACACATCACAACTTACGTTTTTGTATTGAACTGCCATGGAATCGCTCAGCGTCTGCTCAATTAAACAAACCACCAGTGCAAAAGACACACCCATTATAACCTTGTACTGAAGAAAATCAGACACACCGAGAGATATCAAGATACTCACAAATTATTTTAACATCACTAAACACAGGTGAACTCCACTTTATCCTGACGTGATCGACAGGGTATATTTCATTCTGCTCAATAATAGGCCTACTTGCATGTTTGCCTTGTTCCAAATTTTGTATAGCCTATATTTGCAAATATGAAGCTCTGTAGATGTCTTTCTAGTTTATAAAAAACGCCAACGACTTCGCAAAATGTGTTTGTTGTAGCAGGTGTAGTTATGTGTGAGCTTTTGCACATAGCAAGAGGGACAACATTTCAGCGACCTTGAATAAATTTCCCGTGTACACGTGTGTCGGATTCAAAAGTAACCTTAAACTGACGTCAACGTTAAGAGTGCAAAAAGTTTATATTTCTGCGTTTTAATCCTTTTATTTCTATAATTAATTTCACACGTAGAGCTACATGAAAATTTATGTCACCTCAAATACATATTTGCCGCACGCATCAAGACTCAGTTTACATACGCTGACGTCATCATGTCACAGTGATCCGATTCCCACGAGTTGTATCATTGAGATGTACCATTGAGCTGCTAGCGGGTCGTTCACATTATCTTACTGACAGTATAAACAGTTCTCGGAATAGAAAAAAGCCAACGCCCTTAGCGGCGTAAATCGGCAAAAACGACTGAAACTAAAACAATTCTTTCTAATTTATGCACATATTTATGCAGGGTGGCTAGTTAAGTTTAGTTCAAACATATTTATTCCAACTGCATCGCCCCCATAGTACATCGAAATGTCACTAATGATAGGGGGGGGGGGGCTCCAGAACATGGAGTGACACACAAGATGTGTATTACAAAATACACAGGACAAAGCAAAGTAACCAAATAAGCTGAGTAAGGCGTGTCTGTTTGTCACCATACCCCTGTTATGAATATGAAGTATACCGCGACATAAAGAAAAGTCTCTCTCTCTCTCTCTCTCTCTCTCTCTCTCTCTCTCTCTCTCTCTCTCTCTCTCTCTCTCTCTCTCTCTCTCTCTCTCTCTCTCTCTCTCTCTCTCTCTCTCTCTCTCTCTCTCTCTCTCTCTCTCTCTCTCTCTCTCTCACACATCTTGATACAGCAGGAAGGTCACCCATGAGTCTGAAAATTCTTGGTTCTCTGCAATATATGAGCATGCCGGTACTGTTATGATTGTTTATTTTTTTTTTTTTTTTGTATACAAAAATTACAAATGGGGGAGATGAGAGCGAGACAAAGCGCGCCTGGCGGTCAAAGAGCGCCGTCATTTTTATTTTTACAAGTTTAGGAGATAAAAAGTGCTTTGTTTTAGATTTTCCCGTCATTTTCAAGCTGTAAAACATTTCTTTATGACTAGCAGGGTGCACCAAGGCATAATGGTTATCAACAACCGAGAAACATGCCTAACTGGAGTACCCATTTTTTTACTTTTAGTGTGCCTTATCTTAGGGCCTGAATTTTTCAAAGATATTTCTTTTACTTGTAAACGTGAAAACCACCCTATAACTAAATATAATAACTGAAAATACACAAGAACAGATGAAGGTCTCATTAAACACTCAAAGCTCTTCCAGGTGTCTTTGAAATTATGTTGTCAACTGGAAGATACTGCAGGACAAAGGGCACCCAGGGGTACAGTATGGGCGCCTGGGGATGGGAGTCTTCAATTTGCACTCACAATATCAGTGGAAAGCATTGGCTTTGTTTAGTGGGTTACATTCACGTACTTGGCCGAACCATTCCCTATCATCAACGAACTCGCCCCTTCCATACCCAAATACCAGCTGCTATATTCTGAATTCGAGAGGGCAGAGGGGGCCGGGGCGGCTCTCTTTGCCCCACCACACCCTCACTGCCTTCAGCCTACCTTACATGCAATCACACTTATCTGTCCATGTTGCACCTTTGCGGGTCTTATCTACGATATTTTACTTTGATGATACCGCCAAATCCATACCAGCCCCATTTTATTCATTTTCGTCAAAGTCGACCACAGATAACCTTATTCCATTATTTTAACAAAATTTGTCTTTTAACTGGCATTGTATTCTACAACGGTAGCAAGGCCCACTTTACAGCACACAAGAACTACGCCTGATGCTTTATCTCCCCCTCCCCCCTCCCCCGCACACACACGATCATTAAATTTGCAGGGGCTCCCGTTTGCCCCATTGGGGTGAGTACAGAACGCTCCCTTTTACAGATGAGTTGGCAGACTAAGCTGAGAATGATCCCTACAAAGCACATAAAACATGTAAAGGGCTCTATTTTGCGAAGTTGTTTCATATTACTTTTATCCATCACTATATTGCTTGATTGCAAGAGTACAAAAAAGTAAAAAAGGAGCGCTCGTTGCCCGGATCTCCCCCATATTTATGTCAATTCAGAACACATAGATATTGGTCGAAATTAGCAATAATATGGATAACAAATTCAGAGGGCGGTCAGCAATAGCAGACTGGCAAAAGTTAACTCAAATCCCTCCGAGTCGCTGGGAAAATGTTAAAATCAGCAAGCTGCAGAATCTGACAAATGATACCAAAGCGACATTTTCATTTAAGCATTTGACAATACATCTTTCTTTTTTTAGATTCCCATGTTTTCACCCGCAGGACACTAGGCCCTAAGTCCAACTTTTGCAAATCATTTAACGAAAAGAATTATTTCCGGCTTCTGTTTTCCACTTTTTAATATCTGAGAATATGAATAACGATATATTTCATCATGCTTGTGGGTCTAACCATATGAGGTTTTGACATGTCCAAGTTATTATAGAGTGAACCCTTGTTCTGACTTATCTTGTGAAAACTCTAGAGTACACGTCTTCTTTAGGTGGTTTGTCGCGGAGCAATAGATATATTTTTAATTTTGATCTTGGGATCGATCATAAGGTTAAAGGAAAAATCCATGAAAGTTTGTGTAGGTGTTGAAAAGAAAGTGCTCAAACTGTGAAATATGCTCAAATGAAGTTATTTATACTGCAAAAATAGTTCAAATTAATTAGTCAAGATTTTAAGTTTTTAAGAGAAAATGATGGTTCATAAGTATAACTTGGGATGTGTTATCTTGGGTATCGCTTCCTCCCCGTACAGCACAGTATATCGACATAACGTTAACAATTTTGAACAATCCGTGAAGGAACATTATGCTTTATCACGGAACAATCACGGCCCATTCCATTCCCAGTGAGGGGTAGGTTTTTAAAAACTTGTTCATATTCTGCATATTACAGACAACTTTGGAAAGTGTTATTAGTTCGATGAGTGATCAGTCATACTGCTTTGCATACATTAAAGAAGATTGTTATGTCGCATGCACAATTTCAAGCAAAAAAACTTGCAAAATATTTTACACCAAAAAATCGGTTACCCCTTGTAAAAATATTGTGTACATCCGTTCAACTGATTTTAAAACCCTGACCAGTCCATATCGGGCATACGAACAGGGGGAAGTGCCCAGGGCTTCATCATGAAGGTGATATTGTTGCTGTTTTTAGCCTCCGTGGTCCTGGCCAGGCCCATGCAGAAGCGGGTTCGCTATGACGGGTGAGTTTTGAAGCTTTAAGTTTTGAAACGGAATGTACCAGTGATAAATTGCAAGATGAATCCAAATTTTGAAACAGCTATAATTAAAATTATTTGGAACGGGGATATATTCTTACTTGTGTTAATGGCAAACACAAACCTGGTCAAGATGGTCATATAGTTCCAAAAATAGTCGATTTCTTTTTATTTTGTTTCAGTAACACAAAATAGTTAGCACGATTTTGATGTCTTTTTCGTTTTCATTGAAAAGGAATAAATGAAAGAATTTTTCCTCAGTTTTTCATACGCTGGAGTCAGTAATAGATTATAAAAAAGTGAAGATACTTTGGAATGGGATGCAGTATATCCCCGCTTGATTTGATTACTTGTGCTCGCTGATGTGTTGTAGCAGGCCCCGCGAGCTGGTGAGTGAATGATGTTCATATGCATGGGTTTTAGTTGAAGTCTTTAACAAATATTTTGTGATTGTATGACCCTAACCAAATCACCCAAAACATTCATAAAAATAACTGGTTGCCCGGCGCGTTATTTTTTGTCTAGTCCCAAAACTTGCCTCGCCAACGTGACTGGCATCAAACTTGCTTAAATTACTCAGTTGATATACATTTTCCCAAAATAACACGCCTGCCCGGGCGCGCCCGGGCGCGCCCAGACGTATTTTAAAACAATCTTCAACGTTTATGTGCAAAACAACTAATCGTTGATTATACCACAATTAAATACTTAGTCATCTTTACATTTTTCCCTTGTTTTTTTTTTTTTTTTTTTTTTTTTTTTTTTTTTAATTTTTGTTTGTTAAAGGGTCTTTTTCTTTCTCAGTTGTACACGTTGCAATTAGATTAAAGGACCTTCACGGAAAGTTTTCTCTTGCTCGGCTCTGAAACAACCCAAAGCGAAAGAAGGCATGCACAACAGGACCAGGCAAAGTTTGATGGTGAAATTTTCGATGAGTCAGGAGAACAATTTAGTGATTTAATACTGGTAATACCAGGAATGTTCGTATCAGCATGTGCATAGCCTATAGTAGTGTAGGTTATTTCTGAAACAAAATATCGTGACAACTTTGTGATAACTGGCGATCTGTTTGGTGATGGGTTTCACGTTGACCTTGGCATCGAGTCGTCGTCACGTAACGGGTTAAGGCGATGTCTTTGTGTATCATAGTCACTCACATAGTCTGTTGTTTTTCGTTTCTAGTGGTTGAAAACTAAAACAAAAATAATAGTAAATAAAGTTCCTTCAAAACCCTGCTTTTTAAGACACATGTGAATTTTATGTGGAAATGTTTGGACCACAAAGGCCTACTTAGCAGTCAAGAAAAGTGCCTGCACCAAGCAGACCGAAAATGCTACATTTTATATCGACACTACTGCAACAGGCATTCATCGAAACGGTTGGTACCAGGACTGTAAGGCCAATACCGCAACACAGGACAGTAAGGCCAACACCGCAACACAGGACAGTAAGGCCAATACCGTAACAGATCACACTCTTTTCTGACCACAATTCCCAGAACACCGAAGGATATATTCTTTGTTAGTTTACTTGCAATGAAAGACCGTCAGCTGTATGTAATATTTTGGCCGGCATAGGGATAATAAAGATAATAGTTTTATTAAGCCTCCATAATTGGAGAAAAAAATGTACATTTTACCGACGACCATACAGTCTTGAACCAGTGTCGATCGGATACTGCTTTGTTATGATAGTGGTCAAAGGCAACGCATATGGCAAGCCAACAGGGCCATAACGCATAGGTCTTACGCCTAGTGTAGCCTCCACTACACTAGTGGAGGCTCGGCAACGCGTAGTCGAGTAAACCAATCAGACTGCAGTCTCTACTACGCGTAGTCGAGCCAACAAATAAGATTACAGTTTCCACTTCGCGTAGTAGAGTCTCGGCAACGCGTAGTCGAGCCAGCTAATACGATCACAGTCTCCACTACGCAAAGTCGAGGCTCGGCAACGCGTAGTCGAGCTAACCAATAAGATTACAGTCTCCACTACGCGTTGCTGAGAAAATGTTCTTCTAGAACGCGTCACCGAGCCAAAAGGTGCCATAAGTTGCTCCACTACGCGTTGCCGAAGCTCGACTACGCGTAGTGGAAAACATATTCTCGGCAACGTGTAGTGGAGACTAAAATCTGATTGGTTGGCTCGACTATGCGTAGTGGAGGCTCGACAACGTGTAAGACCAATGCGTTATGGCCCTGTTGGCTTGCCATAAACGCACGCCTTTGAACGCATTGAACGGGGAGGGGGGGGCGGGCATTTTCGATATATGGCAAACATAACGGCCACTATCCAATATAGAGAAAATCGTCTATCAAAGTACTAGTCTTTGTTTGACGATTTTCATGTAGTTGTTTAGCTTACAGCTCATCAGTTTTATTTGAACATGCATTTTCCCAGAAAATGGTACAGTTATTTCTTGCTGTCTCAATTTTGGTCCTCAGTTTCAAATGGTCGAGAGTTCAGCAAAGCTTTTACTCGTATCAACTTCAGTATAACCAGCCCATTCCGGGATGGACTGGGGGTAAGAGGGTAACGAAATATTTTGAAAAAATCAGGATACACTTCAAATGAATTATGACAATAACTGAATATCCATCACAACAGGTCCAAATTTGCAAAAATTGAATTGTAAAATTAATTCAATCATAGCTTGAAACAAACGAAAATATGATATCATATGACCACAGAACTTCGTTTTGACGTTTGATACATTTTAGTCACGTGACAAGCCTCTTTTTAGAATAGCGACTGAGTGTCTAACAGCGTCACTCGGTTTATTTGTCGTTCTTAAAGCCCCCAAGGACTGCCCACTCAAAAAGCTTAAACATTGCCGTTAATGTCTTAGTGTCAAGCAACATTATGGGACGGTATTTGAGACATGTGCAAAATGTAGTAGATACATGCTATCCCCTGGAGGAAGCAGGTGCCCCTTATATCATTTTATATCCTTGCTATTTTCTGTCAATGGCTTATCGTCCGCCTTGATACAAATGTGGCTGTGATAACATACTTTTAGTCGGATCCAAAAAATGTACTACCAGAAAAAGTTAATATCTGATAAACTCTACCAGTACCCGTGATGACAAAAGTTGTGCTCATCTTCATTAAAACACTGCTTCAAATTCCTCGTGAACCTTGCGATCAACTGCCACATGTCGTCACTTTTAGAAGCAAGAAAACGGTCCAGAGGAAGCTTTTCTTCGGTGCGCTTTTTGGATGCACGGAAACGTGTCGAGGAAAGTACTGACTTTGTCCGAAGCTTTGCACTGGAAGCGTTAATCGGCTAGAAATATGCATCCGCGGGGTTACCATGTGTTTAAGATAAATTGCTGGGAAATTGATAGAAAAGCCACATCTGCAACCTCGCCCTTTTTTACCCCGATTAAATTTTGCATATTTATAAACCAATGTAGGACAACTGTAATGAAGCATGTTTGGAGCATTTGCATTACAACTGTTTAACTTACATCTTTCACATTTAGCATATATCTCCGTAGCCCCACTGTCTGTCTTGTTACACTTGCGGTGTCTTCCTTCAACGTGTTGCAGAATGTGATGCTCTGTGGCCCGTTTACGGTGGATGGTAAGTGTACCTAGAGCATCGCACTTGGTATTGTGTTGTTTCGTCTGTCCTGTCCATTCGTCTTTCTTCCACAAGAGGGGTCAATATAGGGCTTTGCCCTTCTCCCCAATTGTATTTGGTCGAATAAAATATGTTTAAATCAACTTAGGCAGGACTAAGAATTGCTTTTGCATCTCAATAAAGCTTTGCCCCGCTTCAGATTTCAAAAATGTCTTTTCCGGAAATCATCCGCATTGTTCAGTGTCAAGCAAAACGGAGAAGTGTCACAGAGTAGGATCATGCTGTCAGCCTTAAAGCCATGTTGCAGAGACAGGATGTTCAGAACCTTCTTATTCTGATATCCACCTTGCTTAAAAATTTCATATTTATTCAACAAATTTATTTATTCTCAAGAAGCCTGGAACTCCTGTAAGTGATATTTTCTTAGTTGCCTAGCTCATGCAAATAATTTCACTCTATTAGCTTTCCTTGTTTGAATTTATTGTTCACTGTAACAAACATTCAGTAAAAAGGGTTCCTGATTTTCTGTTTGTTAGTCAAAATGATTTTAATTCATGGGTATTATGTGATATATCTAGGGCTCCATATTTGACAAACAAGCTTTATTTGCCATACAGCAAATATAACTTGACTGTCTGGGTTGAAAGAAAATGTCCTTCAAATTATCAAACTTGGGCCCAGGTGAGAAAATGCCCCCTATAAAACAAAATGCTGGTAGGCAGTCTGTCTGCAGGACTGCAACATTGCAACAGTGTGGGAAAATAGGTGTCTATAATCGGCTCTTTAAACAATAGGTCCATGAACAATATGATAATAAACCTCTGGATGTTGTCAAAATGCATAGAGAGCCCATTAATCTTAGAATAACAGACTTACATTTTGGATTTAAAAACATTTTGTTTGCCGTATTAACTGCATCTGTGTTAACAGAAATATAAGATTATTATGTGCAAAATGGTGACACTGGCTTTGGATGCAATTACAGCATTGATGATGATGATGATGATGATGATGATGATGATGATGATGATGATGATGATGATGATGATGATGATGATGATGATGATGATGATGATGATGATGATGATGATGATGATGATGATGATGATGATGATGATGATGATGATGATTTATTTCCTGAAACTAACCTTTTACAGCGGGGGCACCGTGGGCAGGGTAGAACCCATAGCATATCGTACATTTTCTTACATTGTGAACTAAAAACAGAAGCTCAGAAGACACAAGATACACATGTACAGACATGTAAATTGTGCCCACGCCCAGGCAAAACGTAACAGAGGACATATTGTGAAATACAGCAGATCTGCATACTGTAAAATACTGCAAATCTACATGTCAAGTTTTGGCCAGGACCAACGTGAGATGTCTTTACCTATGTCAGATGATCAAGAGTTTCTCTCCGGATAAGTCATGCTTTCTTTCAAAAACAATCCCTGCAAGCATCGCCCAGTATATCATACTGTATTTTATAATAATTGGGTAATGTTCCGTCGAAAAGTAGTGCTAATTTATTAGACAATGGAGATTGTGCAAATTATTCCCATAATTTATTTTTGCCGGTTCCTGTAAGACAGTTCTCTAAATTTGGGGGCATTTTGATTCTCAATCCAGTAAACCTTTGACATTTAAACCTGAGATGAGACAGATCCTCTTTACCTTTATTACACAATTTACATATTCCAATTTCGCAAAGTGTTTTCCAGACTAAGACATCCTGTTCGTGCCATGAACATGTAATAAATATCTTCCTGCGTAGGTTGTAAATTTTGGTAATCTAGACTGTGTTAAAGAGGACTTTTGGTAAATTTTTGTTGAAAAAATATGTTAAAATATGATCAGCTTTTCAGACTGTAGATTGAAGGTAAGGTTAATTCTTTGCATATTAGGCTATTGATGTCTCTTTGTATAAATCAAAAGCTAAGAGCACAGTTCATTGGTAATAATTCTGACGGGTTTAGTGTCGCCAACGGGATTCAGCAAGGTGAGATTTTGAGTCGGACACTGTTTGTCTATGTTGATGTTTTGTTAACAGAATTTGAGAAGGAAGAAGTGGGTGTACAGTTGGCAATCAATATATTGGTGCAGTTGACTATGCAGATGATCTGTTATCGCTGGCTTCTACAACATAGTCTTTGCAATATGATAACAGTTACGTGAGAAGTACGCTGGGGAAAATCGCGTTAAACGTAATCGTGCTAAAAGCCAGTCAATGATGTTTGACAAAGGCCGGTATAAGGCTGAGGTGTTTGTCAGTAGTGAGATGTTTAACATGGCTACAGATATGAATTATCTCGGGGATAGAATCACATGCCACACAAATGACTGCCTTGTTTCCCCAGTAATTCGATATTTCAAAATTAAAGTAAACAGTTTTCTCCTTTTTTTGGAGTGGGGGGGGGGGGGGTATTCAGACTGATACGAATAACTTATACTTTCCAAAGCAATACTGTTCTAGTTTTGATGGCAGTCATATTTGCATTATATGATAAGGATATAGACAGGTTATGTGTTGCAAGGCACATGGCCATCAGAAGAGTTTCAACCTACCTGACAGAACATATTGTAATCTTATGCCTCGTATAACATTGTTACCGCAGGGTCATTTTATATTTCATAAGACACTTTTCAAACATTTTAAGTGGATTTAACAGCAGCGATGGCAAGGTATATTTGACAGTTTAGATTTGAGATTTTATATGTTTCATGCTTTTTTTCTTTTATTGATTCGTTTGTTTATTTATTTTTATTTTCATCTAGATAGATAAAGTGTCCATGGCACCTGGAAAAAAACTGTACATAGACACATTGAATAGGACAGGTTCAGTTTGTGTCTATTGTGAAAAACTTTGATGTTAGTTTAGTTTCACCGTGCCCAAATAGTACATAAAATGAATGATTTGGGGGTTCTCCAGTTACGGAGACGAACCATGTACATACATGTAAGTCAGGCAGGACAAATACGAAATGACCATGCACCTTAATAGCTGACAATACGATCAAACCAGAACAACTAAATTCTGCTTAAATCTCACTGGAAGAAGACATATGCAAACTATGCGCCTACATAACATACTACTGGTGGCGTCTGAAGGGGAAGCATTTGCCCGGCTACAACTCGTCTGCTACACCAAGCGGACTAAGCAGGTAAAGACCTTCTCAGCAGGCAAACGACAGAATGACCCAGATGGCTTCCAGCTACTGCATTGACAAAAGTGGTGGTACACTGTAACATGAAAACCAAGTCGCCCAATACTATGGTGGCACAAAAGTGCCAACTAAAATATTTTTCTCTCTCCGAAAAAATGCGAAGGCGAAAACAAGAAAATAAGAAAACATAACAGCGAAAACAAGAAAACGCGAAGGCAAAAACACCAAAATATAAAACACGAAGGCGAAAATGCGAAACCACAACAGCGAAAACACGACAGAAAATATGTCGTGTTTTCGCACTCGCATTTTCGTGTTTTCGTGTTAGCGTTTTCTCGTTTTCTTGTTTTACTTCCTTGGTCGAAAACAAGAAAACATGAAGGCGAAAACACTAAAATATAAAACACGAAGGCGAAAATGCGAAAACACAACCGCGAAAACACGACAGCAATTATGTCGTGTTTTCGCACTCGCATTTTCGTGTTTTCGTATTAGCGTTTTCTCATTTTACTAATTTCGCTTCTTGATCGAAAACGTCACAACTTGATAAAGCAAGTGATTTTGAATTTTCAGAATTTCACGAACCAATTTTTTCAAGATGAGGTTTATATTATTATATTATGCATGTACATACATCATTTATGTAAGCTAACGGAATTAATCTACTGAACACTTTAACTTTTATAGTTTGTAATTGTATTTTACAAATGGATTCAAAGGAAATGTATGGACGCACCAAATAACCCCGTTTGATTGGTGCCCCTGTTGTAACGGGGTAGTTTTCCACATACATTGTTGTTGTTGTTGTTGTTGTTGTTGTTGTTGTTGTTGTTGTTACTGTTGTTGTTGTTGTTGTTCTTCTTCTTCTTCTTCTTCTTCTTCTTCTTCTTCTTCTTCTTCTTCTTCTTCTTCTTCTTCTTCTTCTTCTTCTTCTTCTTCTTCTATCTCGCTTAGACTAACTAGAACTGTTTAGCGGATGGCTATGATACCAAGATTGAGCGAACAGGTAAAACTGGTATTAGAAAGCACACTTTTATACATGTTACATTTTGATCCTTGAACTAAACTCTGTGTACAAGCTAACAAGCATACAAGTAAACAAACAAATAAACTTAAAGTCAGTCATGTCTGAGGAAATTGATGCTGATTCATGGAAATTCTGGTGACAAAATTTTCAGCGCCAAGGACCAAGAGGACAAGTCCTTCATGAATAGTGTTAGTGTGGAAAAATAATCTTTCGTTGGAAAAAAAATGGGTCCTGAATAGAGTGTTTTTACATGAGTCATAATATTTGCCAGAACATGTTATGTCATATGACTAAAAAAAAAATACATTTATTATTTGTTGCTGGAACAATGCGTGCATGATGCACTGAAACGTGTCCTTGAATTTCACTGGCATAAGTCCCTGAACTTCGGCTCGGTGGTTGATCACTTAAAAAGATTGTTATTTAATAGATTTCATTGTAATACATAATTGAGCTCTTGTACCGGTTTCCGTTTCTACACGATTAAGTCCAGCAGGCATGTTTTAAGCTACATTTCTGCATGTGATTAAAGTGCATGCCCTGATGTGTAGTTCAATAGGTCTAAATCATTGCATATATGAACGTCCTTATTTCATTTAAAGAACATATCATATTCATCAATTTGAATTTAGAAGCAAACATGAAGGCTTTATTAGCCTCTGTGTAGAAATTGGGTCATCAGCGGGGAACCAGCACAAGACTCGTTTCAGTGCCATTTATCCCAAAATATTACATTCATGTAATGTTCATTATTTTTGTGTTTTACATATTACATACACTCCAATGTGATATGAGACAGTAACAAAATGATGGATAACTACTGATAAGAGATTTTGTGTATCATATACACAAGGATGTGATGTGAGATAGTGATAATATGATGGATAACTTTTGCAATTTGCTTATATTTGGCATACACAAGGATGTGATGTGAGATAGTGATAATATGATGGATAACTTTTGCAATTTGCTTATATTTGGCATACACAAGGATGTGATGTGAGATAGTGATAATATGATGGTTAACTTAGGTCTTTATGGTTCCTTGTACACATTTTGCAATTGCCGTGTATATATTTATTTAAATTCCTTGAATATAATCTGTTGTCAGCTGTTGAATTTCTGTACAATATACGATCCATTTTCATGGGTAGAGTCTGAGCTTTGGTAAGAGGTGCATGTGAGCATTTCACACAATCCCGGGACAGGAAAATTGTCAGACGGTGTCTGAAGACCATGACAAAACACATCTATAAATCTGGCATATCATTTTTGATGTAATTTTTCTTTTCATCTAATAATGAAAAAGGAATCCAGAAATGAAAACAATTTTTTCGCCTTGCAAGGATCAATTTGCTTTGCAAAGTTATGGCGAATAATCTTCCGTACACTGTCCTGGTGTACGATTAAATATCTAGGAAAATGCACGAGTCTTATATTTCTTTATAAAAACACGAATCACATGAGCTGAAAGTCTATTTCACATTTTGCCTGTCTCTCTCTCTCTCTCTCTCTCTCTCTCTCTCTCTCTCTCTCTCTCTCTCTCTCTCTCTCTCTCTCTCTCTCTCTCTCTCTCTCTCTCTCTCTCTCTCTCTCTCTCTCTCTCTCTCTCTCTCTCTCTCTCTCTCTCTCTATATATATATATATATACATATATGTGTGTGTATATATATATGTATATGTATTTATATGTATGTATGTATGTATGTCTGAGTGTGTGTGTGTATGTGTTTGTGTGCATCCTAATGGGATCGATATTTCTGTATGAACTTTCAGATGTGATCAGATATCTTGTTACATACGGAAAACTCCACCCTGTAAAACATGTTATCAAACTTTATATCATAGCTACACATCAGAAGGATGTTAATATTCGTGTCATCATAACATGTACACAACAAATATATTTTTGTGTTTAATTTTTAGATGTGATGATACTTGGCTACACAAACTTCCCCATTGGAGTTGATTGAGATTGTCGTATAAAAACATGATTATCATTTTGTCACTTTCACCTTCCCAGATCTAGTTGACACTTTTATCTTCCTGGCGTGGTAATACTATTAGGTATTAGGATAGTTCCACAGCCCCTGATACAAGTCTACTGCAATAGACCAGTTGATAGGACTCCAGTTTATTCGGTTCACTTCGGGAAGCACCCCTTGGTTTGTTATGTCTGGTTGCCAATCCAGACATTTTTTCCCAAGAATTCTTCTTTCTTTCTTTCTTTCTTTCTTTCTTCCTTCCTTTCTTTCTTTCTTTCTTTCTTTCTTTCTTTCTTTCTTTCCTTCTTCACGATCAAATTTGTCCGGAGTTTTTCTCGGCCGCGATTTTTCCGAAAACCACCAAACTTGCCATGGTGACTGACGTACCAATGAAATTGTGATCCTGGTTTGGAATAGTCGTGTATCCAATGAACCATGAACCACAGTTGTAGGATTTTGATTTATACGAATAATGCTAATACACAAATTCTTAACATTCAATAAATTAAAAACTATTATACATTAAGGTACCATTGCAACTTCAATTTGCAGGTTTGGGACAAAAGGTGCATTCTGTGAACCATGAACCAAAGTTAAAATCTTGAATAGCTTCATAACTGCTGTAGATAGTGGTGTCATTCAAATTTCCGTTTGTAAGATTGTGACATAGATCAAATATACCTACAATCAAAGTTGTAGCATTTTTAATTTTTATAAATTAGGCCAATACACAAAATTTAGATTATGTTGAAAAATGGCAAAGTGTATCTTTTCAAACTGTTCTCATTTTGAAGGCACCAAGACAGATTTGCTGTGAAGCAAATCTTCTTTTGTATTTACATTTTGTGCTCGACCACGCTGGCCGGATTACACGTTGGAGGATCAGAAAGTAAAACACAGAAAGTGATTGGGTTTAATGAAAAACCAAACCGTCAGCAAAATAAAAGTGCACGTTCACCACTGATGTGACATTTTAGGTAAAATATCTGCACTGTTCAGCTCAATACATGCTGTAATCACTAGCGTTAGCCGCGGCATCCGTTATGAACATGCGAAAGCGTGAGCCCGACTCGGCCACTTGCTGATTTCATA
Organism: Hermodice carunculata; assembly: GCA_964020975.1. Lineage (NCBI taxonomy): Eukaryota > Metazoa > Annelida > Polychaeta > Eunicida > Amphinomidae > Hermodice > Hermodice carunculata. Next base: position 94,314,222 of record OZ026624.1, on the reverse strand, counting down.
ATCAGGCCGACAATGGAATCCCAAATTATTAGGATCCGGATCATTTCGGTACAAGTTGGTATGAATAGGTCTATTATGAGTACATGAAAATCTCTTAAAGTACTGATATAATAGTCTTCAACATTAGAGAAATTCGTAGAGCACCAATATAAAACTAGAAAAGAAGAATTGCTTCACAGCAAACCTGTCTGGGTGCCTTCAAAATCAGACCAGTTTGAAATGCTCCACTTTGACATTGGTCAACATAATCTAAATTTTGTGTATTAGCCTAATTTTAGAAAGTAAAATGCTACAACTTTGGTTCTTTATCCACTGGTTGTCGGCATGTCACAAACTTAGAAAATGAAGTTTGAATGACACTACTACTATGTATACTAGTTTTGAAGCTATTCAACATTTTAATTTTGCGTATCTGCCTAATTTGCCTAAATTGAAAGGCTGCAACTTTGGGTTATGGCTAATTGGATGAGGCTTTGCCACAAACCCATAAATTGAAGTAGGAATGGCACCTCCATCTATACTAGTTTTGAAGCTATTCATGATTTACATTTTGCATGTTTACCTAATTTGCATCAATTGAAAGCCTACAACTGTGGTTCATGGTTAATTTGATGCAGCTTTGCCACAAAATCTATACATTGAAGTTGAAATGTCTATGTATAATAGTTTTGGAGATGTTCAACTTTTAAACTTTTCAAAGCCCCTTATTAGCATAATTTGAAATTCTACTTAACTGGTACTGTCGATTATATGGGCAGGTGTCACAAACCTGTGTATGCACATCGCAATTTTGAGTATCTGCAATATTTTGGAAGATATGGAGCTTTTGAAATTTTTAATTGCCCTTAAATTTGCATACTTTTAAACATCATGACTATTCCAAATGATATTCACAACTTCACTAGTTAGGTTAGTCACCATAGCAAGTTTGGTGGTTTTCGGAAAAATGGTGCTTGAGAAAATCTCCAGACCTAATTTGGTTGTGAAGAAAGAGAGAGAGAAAGAAAGAAAGAAAGAAAGAAAGAAAGAAAGAAAAAGAGAAAGAAAGAAAGAAAGAAAGAAAGAAAGGAAGAAAGAAAGGAAGGAAGGAGAGAGACAGAAAGAGAGAAAATTCCAGTGCTTACTAATACAGTGAAACCCGTCTAAAGTGGTTACCCTTGGGACCAGAGAGAAGTGTCCACTCTTGAGAGGTTCAGCCCTTCTGGGCAGTATGGATGAGTATGTGTGCATGTATATGTACATTATTTATACATGCACATATATATGTACAGTGTATACATATTGTAGTTCAAGGGGATGTGTATACATGCAATACAAAACTGTCTTTCTTCCTTTATTACATAAACAATTTTTTACAGAAGCTGTCGAGAAACTACATAAACATGTACCTGTGAACCAAGACAGAAACTATACTGCCGCAGTATTGGCTATGAAGAACAGGCTTCATCTAACTGGTTACAAGAAAACAAGGACATGAAAGTGTCCACAGAGATGACACAAATTCTACCCTCCTTGGTCTGGCCGACTCAGCTTTGTATTTAGTCTATTTATAACAGAGGGTACACTCAGGCTTGTTCTGCCTAGAAGTCTGGAGCCTGTGTTCCCTTGGGACTGATAAGCTCAGCAGAAGTCATGGTGCATTGACAGGTCTGTTCTGCACTAGTGGGAACTATAGCCTGCCTGGTACTTATGGCAGCGTGGAGTCAATCTGTTCCTGCATGAACAGAAAGAGAATCTCTGTATATTATTGAGAGCCTCATCACACAGTTGTTGGGAGTCTCTCCACATTTTTTTCTTTTTTTGCTGCGAGATCCAAACCTTCCAAAGCATACACCTATCATGCATGGATAGAAAGCTGCCTGTTAGACAGGTTCAAGCTAATTAATTATGAATGCAAAATGGTTGCCTGGCACCATAGAGGTCAAGCAACAGGTCATACAGCAGGCACTTGAAGGCCTGCATGTGGAGTGGGGAGAAATTTGGAGAATTTAGCATACATTAAAATTCCCCAAAATTTGTTTGTATGCTATTGAATTTACCAGTTTTCTCTAACCTATATGTGTAAATAAGAACAATGTGTCTATCTCCAATAATGTGGAAGATATGGTACTTTTAAAATTTTAATTGCCCCTCATTTGCATAATTTTAATCATCATGACTATTCCAAGTCAGGTCGTAATTTCACTGCAAAATTACGTACCATGTCAAGTTTGGTAGTTTTTGTAATTGTAGGATCCGAGAAAAACTCCAGATAAATCTGGTCGAAAAGAAGCAAGAAACCAAGAAAGAAAGAAAGAATTCTTGGAAAAACAAAATATCTGGGTTGGCACCCAGACACAATGACTAGAGGAAACTAATGCACCCTATGTTACCCAAGGCTAATGCATTCTGCTTATAAAATGTATAAAATGACTATGGGAAACTAGAGTACCCTATGGTACCCATGACTAATGCTTTCTACATATAAAATTTACATGTTTTTAATCTTTGCTTTGTACCCTTATGTCACTACAATAGTGATATCTCAGGGTAGTTTCATGCAAGCACATCTGAAGATGGTCATACAAATAATATCTTGAGTGTTTTATTTAGATTGTGAATAAGCATAATAGTTGCAATCTGACCTGCTGTCTGATAAATAAGGAGTCTATCTGTATCCATGTAAACACCTAGTGTTGGTATTTACTGTCTTACACCCAACATTCTTTTCAGAAAACTTTATGGTATACTTTCAATCAAGTCACACAGTCTCACAGAGGTCCACACTTCACAACCATATTCCAGAAGAGGAATACATTTGGGCATCAAATAATTTAAACATGCATGATGGGGTAGGCTTGCCCATTGATCCATAATACATTTTTAGGCTGCAGAATATTGCTCGATTTGCCTGCTCAGCGAGACATGTATGTGTTGACTGTAAGACCTGTGTTTTGTTTGAACCAAAGATAATGCCTAAGTTTTTATATTGTGAGACGGTTTTTAATGACTGATCACTGAAGTAAATACACGGGGTATGTTTACGTTTATTAGACACCATAATTCTTGTTTTGGGCAAACTAACTATAAAATGCCATTTTTGTCAGTAGCTCTTCAATAGGTTTACCTGGTATTGAAGGCCAGCATCCGTGTCAGAGAAAAGCACCAAATCATCAGCCTATGATAAGCAAGACAGCAATTCATCTAAAAATATACCTACTTCGTCTGTTATGTGGTCTCTAATATCAGAAAGGCACTCATTAAAGAGTTTTGGGGAGATAATTCCACTTTGGAGTACCCCATGTGAGCAATTCATACTTTCGCTTAGAAAGCCCTGCCATTTTACCTTGTTCTTAGATGTACCAAACATATTCCTCAAGACATTTAAATATTTTCCAGATATATCTCTTTGTCGGAACTTATGAAAAAGAGCACCGCAGTCAACATAATCGAACGCTTTGGTAAAAATCTTCAAAGCATACATACAAAAGTTTCACAAGAAATTTTTGCTTTTCAATGAAGCGTACCGGAATAAAAGCATTATCATTTGTTCTTTTGTTCTGACACAAACCACCTTGGAATATATCATCCTCTTCAAACATATTATTCTTCGATATCACTCGACCATTAGGTATAGATTCAAAAGTTTTCCCAATGTGACGAGCACGGTAATTTTCCTGTAATTAGCAGGGTCTGCCTTGTTACCAGATTTATGAAGCGGATTAATTATGCCTTCTGACCACTGAACAGGGAAATTACCACATTTAAGGTTGAAATTGTAAAAACACACAAGTGGGCAAGTCAGGAGAGATTCTGCATATTTTAGAAATTCGGCACCTATTCCATCTCTGTCTGGTGCTTTATGGGTTTAAGATTTCTTCGATGTGTTTTTAATTCACTTTCAGTTATAAACGAATTAAGAACTTCTCGTATTAAGATTTTTGGAAGATCTGATTCGTCGTGTATCTCATCCAAATTAGCATTTCTAATATCCACTATGAATTGTAAATCAAAGCACTATGTAGCAAGTAGACTCTGAAAAAAATGATAAAATTTTTGTAAATCTATCATTGCTAGCTTTCTTATTTGATAAACCTTTCAGAAAACGCCAATAGTCGCTAGGGTTTTTGGAGCGGAAGGTTTCGAGCTTAAGCCTTACTTTATAACCATATTGCCTACGTTTCCTCTGCACCAGTTGTTTATATTCTTTTTGTAGCTGGTTAAATTTTGAGTGGTTATTTTTGTCAGATAAGTCATTACATTTTACAAAATAATGTGCTTGAGCTTTTAAAGCCTTACATTCACTGTCAAACCAGCGATTTGACGTTAGGTTTGTTTTGGATTGCAAATTGCATTCCTGGAAAGCATTTTTAATAACATTGCCCAGAAATCTATAAAATCCAGCAAAGACATCTTCCACTGTATTTTCAGGGAAAGCATACTTAGGATATCCGCTAGTTGTTTTTTTTTCTAAACCACATTGGTAGTCAATTCTTCGGAGTACTTAAAAATACTTATAGAATCCCATTTATAATCAGAGAACCTACAATATATGACCTTCAATCTCAGATTTCTGTACGGAAGGCCTACATTTAGGTCGACATTTTAAATTAAAAACAGCGGAACAGTGATCAGATTCCACTCTAAGCGGGTCAAACTTAAAGTAAGATATATAGTTAAGACATGAACGACTAGAGATGAGGTAGTCAGCAAAACACTTCGTCCACGAGGGGTAAAACGAGTGAACTTCAATATACCTTTATCTGGGCTAAACCGACCATTGCATATAATCAAGTTTGCAGATTTACATAAATTTGAAAATTCCTTTCCATATTTGTTCATCTTCGCGCTCTCTTGGGATATTCTAGGAGGAATATCCTTGTCACATGGACTAGAAGTATCAGTGACAGGACAAGAATGACAATGGATTTAAATAGATTTTAAATGTCTACTGTTGCTCTCACATTTTGTGAAAAACATCTTAAACATAATCAGTTATGATGACAATATCCTTTTGCATATTTTTCATTCATGTCATAAGCTGCAAATATTTATATAACTCTATTAAACTCAGCATGTATTCAAATTAGAAAATATGTTGATATTCATGCAGTGAATGATTGTGGTTTGAACAACTCAATCAATCCCTATTATATATATATATATATAGAGAGAGAGAGAGAGAGAGAGAGAGAGAGTTGATTTAAGATCACCTGCCATAATATACATTGTATGTCTACTTTCGTCTTAGTATAAAGCCCACACATATGTAATGGAACCTGCTATATGTGGCCAACCGTTCAGGCAAGAAAAAGTGACCACATACAGAGCAGGGATCACTGTGTGTGTGTGTGTGTGTGTGTGTGTGTGTGTGTGTGTGTGTGTGTGTGTGTGTATTACATCCCTTAAGGCTTTACCCCTCCCCCTCCAAAAAAAAAAAAGAGAAAAAGGAAAAGAACAGCAAAAAATACACTCAGAACAAATCAAGCCACCAAATCGTGTGTGTGCAGTCTGTGCACCGAGGGGCACAAGGGGTAAATCGTCGCACTTGACCATTTCAGTCGATAGATATGGCTTAACCATTTTATACTGTCACTGTGTACATTGTAATGCAAGAAATGACTAAACCGAATAAATAAATACTGTCCACAAGTGAAGGTGTACATTGTTAACATTAAACATACAAATTGACGGTATTGGAATTGCTTACAGATATTTCCATTCAAAGACAGCCTAAGCTTAAGCTGGGCTATGGAATGTCTGCATATAATTTCAAACCGTCCAGTATATCATGACACAACCCCACACTGATAAAAAGGCAAGATTTTGTTTTGATTGATTTTGTGTTAACACGATTATTGCAGTGCGTGGGTCTGCCATTCTTCCCGATGCGGAAACTTCAACAGTTAACTCATGCAAGCACATGTAACGAAGAAAGAAAGATTTTATTAAAAAGAAATGGTCAATACTGACCTATTGAGGAGCCAAACAAATCGAATATATAATAGAAAATTATATTACAAGGGTATTCTACCCGTGCAATATTATTGTGAAGGTAATTGGCAGCTCAGAGTTATGACTTTTAAAATATTGTGAAAAAAGTAGAACTTAAAAATCGTCTGATCTTGACATTATAGGTCAAAGTCGCTAACCATGTATCATATGCGTAACTCGAATACAGAAGTTTGTTCGTACTGAAATAACAACCAACATACCTAAGCAAAATCGGAAATTTCGCACGTACAAACTTTTATGATGTTAAAAATGCATCTTTTTCAAACGACCATATGACTTCGATCTTTAAACTTTACGAAAACGGTGCACGTATGGCAAATGGGTGGCTAGAGTTCAGCTTGGCACCAAACACATTTCAAATCGGTTGATTATTTTTCCAAATATTAATAAACAACTTTTTTAAGATGACGTCCTAATAAGGAAGAAAAAGATCAAGGTCACTAATCATACATCAAGTTCAATACTTCAATGATACTACCTTTCTGTGTTCCCAGGATGTCTTGGAGAGCATTGTGATTTCTGAAATTCTGCTGTAACGACCACCAACACTTTCCAAATCTTAATAAAATGCAAATGATTGCACTATCTTTAACAAATTTTCAAACATAACAAAATGGAAATGGGCCATTCAGACTAAATTGCTACCATTTTTGAACATATCTGTACTTTTGTTCTGGCGACGAAGTCGGAAAAACCAAAAAATGCAAAAAAATCTTTAAAAAAATAGAAATAAATCCCACAGTCACCTTACAAACAACAGGAATATCTAGCGATACTGCAAAACGCCCCTTAGCAGTTTTGAAGCAATTAGCTGTACGCTTTCAGAGAAAAAGATATTTCTTTAAAATTTAAAAAACAGCATAAAATATGTACTAATCAATAAAATGTCATCATTTAACCGGAAGTTGTGATGACACAGATAACTTATGTCTGCCTCAAGTTTCAGAAGATCTGGAAAATGTTTTTTGAATAACAGACACCGGGGCATTATACTGGACAAAAGAACACATATATTAGGGCAGGTGACGTTACGAAGTGAAGTAAATAAGCAAACAATGAGTCAGCTGCCTTTATGTGTGTACACACACACACACACACACACACACACACACATAAATATATATATATATATATATATATATATATATGTATATATATATATATATATATATATATGTATGTATGTATATATTAGGGGAGGTTGAGTTGTTCAAGCCAAAATTATTAATGAATACAAAATTGAATTCAAAACTATTCTGTATGAAGATATCAATGTTTTATAATTTGGATACATGCTGAGTTTAGCAGAGTTATACATATATATATATTTGCAACTTATAAAATGAATAAAAAGAATGCAAAAGTATAATTTATTGCCATCATAACCCAAAATGTTTCAGATGTTTTTGACAAAATTTGAGAGCGACGATAGACATTGAAAATATTTAGATCCATTGCTTTTTCTATCCTATAAGTAATACTTCTGGTCTATCTGTACCCTTCTGTAGGTTTTTCCCCTGTTCCTTTTCAATTACATATCATGAAAGTTGGCTTGTATTTTTGCACCACATTACCTGAGCAAAAGGAACAGGCTGAACATTTAGAAAAAGGAAAGCAATTTTCTGGATAATTCTTTGATATTTGATGCAGAATTTTTTCCATATCGACACTTTTTCGGCCAATTGTATGGCATCTAATGCATTCAACTGAAGGTATTTAATACTATTCACTTTTCGTGGTAGTTACCACGGATGCTCTGAAAGCCTCAATACGGCAACATTGCTATTGGCTGGATTGTTTTGTCATTGTTGCATCTTATGGATAACATTTTGTTTATTGAATATAAATATATTTTAAGTGTTCCCTGGCAATTAATAGTTATTTGTGTGTAATTATTCAGCTGAAAGTCCAACCAAATATACAAAATTATTGCAGACTATATATGGGTTTTTGACACTGGATTGTATGTCAAATTAACCTCAAAGTATGAGGCATGTTTTGCTCATCTAGCTAGGCATGCAGAATGCTAGGGTAGGGTGCGGTGTGCCATGCTCACCTAGTTGGACTTTAGGCATGCTACACACTATATAAAACACAGTTTAGACTATGGGGGTATCTTTCTGGGGAGTTTTCAGTGTGTTTAGAAACCAGCTATCTGTCTTGTCATGTGTGGGACTGATAGACACACACAATGTAAAACAGAGAAAAACACTACCCACTTGAACGGACTCAATAAATATTTACACCACATTGACTCTCAACTTTCAATGATATCCAGTAGATCTCACACGGACTGCAGCTGATGGCATTTTTACATGACATATGTGGAGCGGGTGAGCCGGAATTACTTATTGCAAGGACAAATGAAATGAAGAAACTGCTGCTTCAAAATACATGTTACCTGATGATGGTGGATATTATAGAAATAGTGCTCCAAGAAGCTTTATATACTGAAGTTTAACAAGAAGCGTTGGTGTGGCTAGCAAGGCAACTACCCACCATACTGCGTTTTGGTGTAAGTCTGTTGCTTCCATTTCAATTACTGACATTTGAATACAATTATGGGTCCAAGGAAAGACAAAGATAGCCAAGCTGGAGAGAGACAGTCTTTGGCAGCCAGTGCAGATAATGGGGTCACTCCAGAAATGGACGCAGAAGATGAAATTACACAATTAAGGCAATAGTTGCAAATTGCAGAGTCAGCTGCTGCTAAGGCTTAAGTAAGCGCAGACCAGTGTGATAAAAAGGCTGCAGAGTTCTAGGGAAAAATGGATGAGACTATGTTGACAGCAGTAGATACACAGATGAAGGCTATGGAGACCAGACTAATGTCAAGAAACCAATGCACTACCAGTGGGGAATCACAGACATAAAAGGCTCAGATCCTAGATTCCAACCATTTGAACCAGCATTTACTTTTGCCAGGCCTCGGCAAAATAGACCAAGAGATCTCAGCTCTGGAGGTTATAGCTAGATGCAGTGCACCATCATCTCAGGAAATGCCTCCACATGCTCCAAATGTGGATTTTTCCCAGCATCTCACAAGTTTTCACTAAGGAGCCATACCCAGTCTCAAGAAACATCACTACCTGCTCCAAACGTGGATTTCTTCACTACACCTCCAAGATCTTCGGTAAAAGGGAATGGTACTAGGCAACTATATGATATTCCCCTGCCAAGTCTAACTTTTTATGATGATAAGACATCATGGGATGGATTTATGAAACATCTTCAGTCATTAGCAGAGGCATGCAATCGGTGCACACAAGAAAGACTGTTTTGCTTGACAAGTAGTTTAAGACCAGATTCGAACTTGTACTTGAGGGTTATGTTTTCAGCCAGCAGCGTGCATTATGCATCCATCGCAGTTGCCATCTGTGAAAGGCCAATCCCTGTGGGTTGGACTGCTTGGATGGGCGGGCCTTAGTCGGGTTGTTGCCCTCGTCTTCAGTCGCCTCCGATGGCATGTTCATTTTGGTTATAGAATATTGTCAACACACACATGTACAAAGTTATCTCTTGTGTTCATACTTGTACATAGCCTGTTTTGTGTAAGTGCATAGTTTTCAACCTTATAATGTCTCGTCCTGTGTGTCTTGTACATATAGATTGGGCGTCTCCGTGTATGGAGAACCCCTCAATTAATAACACTCTTTGTACTATTGGGCAATCCAGTTTGAAATAAATATGTTTTAACTAAACTAACTTACTTTTTAAATCCTCTTTTTATCCCCCGCCCCCTTTAGAGAAGTAAACCATATCAAAAACAGACGGAGAGAAAGAGAGATGTCGTTTTGTATGCACGTTCCATGCTGCATACACTATGCCAGATGGGTGGTCTTCATAGATCATGATCATGACGAGGTGACAACTGAGAAAAGAGTTATGTTAATGATAAACAAACATCAATCCCACCATATCCCAGAATTTTAAAAAGTGAAAAAAAAAAAAAAAAAAAAAAAAAAAAAAACACCTTATAGCTGTTGAGAATCGATTAGTTTTAAAATTGCATCATTGCTAATACTGTGCATTGTCACGTATGAATAAGCAACTCTGTTCGTTTCCTAGATCAGACACAGATGCTAGTAGCACACCATGACCGAGGTTATGATGTTACAGTTTGGACGCATGGGTAATCGTTTCTTGTCAGCCAAGACAAACTGCAGGGCTCGAATTTAGTGGGTGTCCGACGTCCTCGGAAACCCTGAGATTGTGCCGGGTATGTTGAGATAAAGACCAAGATTCCCGACCGGGCGTCTTGAAAATACATGGGCATGAGATTAGCTTGCTTATCTTTAGGACTTTTCAATGGCCGGTGTGGCACACGCTAGTGTTAGCCCAGCTACCGGACTTGCCTTTACACACACGTGCGTGGAAATAAATATATTTTTGCCGCATTATTCTTATTTATGTTCAACAACTTTATTAAAAGGAAACTTCACACCAATCATGGTCGGTGTTTCATCAGTAAAGGTTCAACGACAAGCCTGTCCAGTTTCACCCCGGGAGTTTCAAAAGTCTGATGGGTACGTTAAATCTGCTCAGAATCGTCACATGAGAGGCAAAAAGATCTCGCTCTTACGATGTAAAGTTGAGCAGTTCCGTCACTTATCCTTACCATGCTGGTCCATAGATCAGAAGCGCCCGAGTCGATAATAATGATAATTAGCGTAGGCGGTTGGCAAAACAAAATGCAAGCGGTAAAATTAAAGGCTAGGTCCTGGAATAAATAAATGTGTGATATGGTTCTTTTTTTTTGTTACAGTACAAGTATATGTACCATACTTGCTTTTCCTCAGTTTATCGACAAAAAATTCCTTATCAAATTTTGAAGCGGTTGTACTGAGCGGGTATCGTCACATGCCATCCAATATGACGATGCATCGGGACGATGCGACCGCTTAAATGTTTGGGCACAGACGAATTCTTTCTTCCAGTCTGGGTTCAATTTAATCATAGCATGATGGCTGTAATGCTGAAAAACCTGTAATCATTCTAATTAATCAAATATATAAAATAAACGGCAAACAAAACACCACGTGTATACTTGTATATCCGCCAATGGTTGACTTTGCTCAAGTCAACTTGATCAACAAATCTCAGAGCATGTGCGTGTCTGGAGTTCACCGAAGTTATGCGAAAGTATTACTCTTGGTTCAAGAATTTAAACGTAGAATGAAGGAAGTAATGCTGGATTTAAGACCTTTAACAGTTTTAATGTAATCGAATATAAAATAAACGGCAACACAGCACCACCTGTATGTCTGTGTTTTGCTACTCGACAAATGTGAGACCACAGATCACTCCGGAGTCTACCGAAGTTCCGCAAAGTAATTTGTACCCGAATGCAAATTAAAAAATGGGGGATTCAAGTGTGCCCTTGCAAGCGGGCTTTAGAGATACCAAGGGCGTATTTTAATTGATTTTTTACGACATTCTAACTATGAACCTGACATAACTGAGCATGCAGATTAAGGTCAAGATAGTAAGTAATGTATTTAGAATATTTTTGCGACCGTTCAGTAGTTTTTGTGCAAAACAAAGGCTCGGTAGTAGACGGCACCGCGTGTACAAGGTGCCAGCCAGTTAAACTCAAACGCCAAAATAGAGAACCTGGCATGTTCCAAGTTGCGATGTACTTCAAATCAATCCCGATTATTTGAAACATAGTTTGAAACACAGGGGAATTACAACACTTGAATGAATGACAGTTAAATTTTCGTCGTATATGATGGCAAAACATCAGGGTTTGTCACTGTTTGACACTTGGGAGTCTCCTCAAAAAGCGTTAGTTTGCGGTGTGTTTTGCCAAATTTTTTCGGTCGGTGGTCGCTCACGACAGTACATTTAACATTAGAAAAACATCCGTAATTATACATGTAATATAGAATGTAACATTCAAAATATGAGTTTGTCTCATTCAAGGGTTAATACATGACGAAGAAAGTGCGGGAGTTGAAAAAAGACACACTTCAGTTGAATCTGGACATATGAAGTTGGACATATTGTGCATGAGTTGAGTTCATCCCCAACATGCCCGGTGGGCATGTTGGTAAAAAAGTTAAATTCTAGCCCTGAACTGTGTTTGCTTGCATAATTGATCTGACAGTGCGACATGCACTTCAATCGCCAATTAACAATAACGCACAGTAAATCTGTTTCGGAGGCAAAAAAAAAAAAATCCAATTCCCTCAAAACGGAATTTCAAAAGGGATGGGGCAATTCGGGCCGAGTTCAGTCACCCTGGCTTTGGCTTGGGTGCGGGTATGTAAGGAGTGTTAATTTTATGCCAAGCCTATTTCACTGGTTCTCTGCAAATTTTGGCCTTTCTCGTGGTAAAGGGGACCATACACACTGTCATGCTTTTCCCCGGTTTACCCATTCATATAAATTTATTCTGTGGAGATATGTAACCAGTGTTGCTTTACAAGTAAAGATCTGCAATACACTGATCGCGACACAAAACCGAAACTTTGTGACTGGGGTGCAGCGGCAACGCGACAGATCGCTCACACACATATTATACATGACCGATCGACCAAACAAAAAGCAGTGTGCAGAGCAATTTTGCAGACAGACTACGAAAAAGCAAAGACATGCGTCACAGCTCTATGGTAAAAATTTATATGTCCCTGTTGAAACAAGCGTGATCTCGTAAATTTTGATGTATTGTACTTTTTTTGACAAGATTCTGGGCAGCACACATGGTGTAAGCTGTAGTTTGGCATTTGCATGTGGGTGGGTTTCCCTGTAGACCTCCATGTGCATCGTTTGGAGTGACATGTCTTTTAATATTGTGGTCTCCTGCTAGGGTTTCAACCCCCCCCCCCCAAAAAAAAAATCCGATAAAGCAAAATCAAATAAAAATAATCAGCTGTTAAGTTAAATGCTGTAGTAGTAGAATTTAAAAAGCGATGTCTAATATGGAAGCAAGTTTGATCATGCACAGCCAACCTAATTATATTTAATATCGGTCCTTAAATTCCTTAAACATATATAAATCATAAATGCTATACAAACTTCGTTGATATGATACCAATAATTGATATAATATTCTGCCCAATGATAGATACATATAAGAGCATGCACTTTAATCACATGCAGAAACGTAGCTCAAAACATGCTTGGTGGACTTTATCGTGTAATAAGGAAAAAATCTGCCACAAAGATCTCAATTATGTATTACAATGCAAACTATTAAATAGCAATATTTTTAAGTGATCAACCACCGAACCGGAGTTCTGGGATTAATGCCAGTGAAATTCACGGACACGTTTCGGTGCAACATGCACGCATTGCTCCAGAAACAAAAAGTGAATTCTTTTTTTTTTCATATGGCATGACATATTGGGGTGAATATGATGACTTTTACGTCAAAACACTGTATTAAAGACCCATTTTTTTCCAACAAACGATTATTTTTCCACACGAACACAACCTATGAAGGACTTGTCCTCTTGGCCCTTGGCACTGATAATTTTGTCACTAGGATTTCCATGAATCAGCATCAATTTCCTCTGACATGACTGGCTTTAAGTTTATTTGTTTGTTTACTTATATGCTTGTTGGGTTGTGTACAGAGTTTAGTTCAAGGATGAAAATGTAATATTTTCCGCAAATATTATCACAAATGCAACATGTATAAAAGTGTGCTTTCTAATACCAATTTTACCTGTTCGCCCGATCTTGGTATCGTAGCCGTCCGCTAAGCAGTTCCACAATGTGTTTGGAAAACTACCCCGTTACAACAGGGGCACCAATCAAACGGGAGTATTTGGTGCGTCCATACATTTCCTTTGAATCCATTTGTAAAATACAGTTACAAACTATAAAAGTTAAACGGCTCAGTAGATTAATTCCGTTAGCTAATATAAATGATGTATGTACATGCATAATTTGATAATATAAACCTCATCTTGAAAAACTTGTCCGTGAAATTCTGAAAATGCCAAATTACTTCCTTTATCAAGTTGTGACGTTTTCGATCAAGAAACGAAAACAGTAAAACGAGAAAACGCTAATACAAAAACAAGAAAATGCGAGTGCGAAAACACGACATAATTGCTGTCGTGTTTTCTTGTTTTCGACAAAGGAAGAAAACAGTTAAACAAGAAAACGAGAAAACGCTAACACGAAAACACGAAAATGCGAGTGCGAAAATGCGACATATTTTCTGTCGTGTTTTCGCTGTTGTGTTTTCGCATTTTCGCCTTCGTGTTATATATTTTAGTGTTATCGCCTTCGTGTTTTCTTGTTTTCGCAGTTCTGTTTTCTTATTTTCTTGTTTTCGCCTTCGCATTTTTATGTAGAGAGAAAAAAATTTAGTTGGCACTTTTGTGCCACCATACAATACGGAGAAAATGCATTTTTTTTTTTAAATTTTGTAATGGTGTAGATAAGTGTTACATAACATGAACACTCAAAATTGCCCCTAATATCTCAGCTGTTTATGTGTGCAACATTAGGAAAAAAGATCAAAAACTAGCCATGCGGGAATTTGTGTAATGTCGAAATGTCAAACACAAATCCATCAGGTGTGGATAAAGAATATTGTTTGAGGCCGACCTTCACGAACTGTGGCACAATCATGGAAACAGATGAGCCGCCTGTCCTTCTATGTTACTCAACAAAATTAAATTGTGATAATGATAAATTTCAGAGCCATTGGGAAAATGACACGTCAATCAAGAAAGTAATGAATCCAAACTTAGAACCTACGTGTTATACACAAAACAACTTAAGTTTGAAGTATATTTGGACGTTGTTAAAAATTCAATATTCGTAAAAATATCACCAGGCTGCGCACTAGCACCCATAATTTACGCATTAAAATAGGCAGACACAAACGCCCCCACAAAACCCCAGTACATGACAGGACCTGCAGTATAGGCAAAGCTGGTGGTAACGATTACATTTTATGTTACATTGGAACGCATTCAGATTTCCTCGCAATGACATGGTGAAAGAATTAAAAGTATTTTTACAATTTTAAAACAGTACAACTATTTAGCTTCGTTATGGAATTACAGGATACGAAACTGATCAACGTTCTTAAAAAATTTATAGAACGTTGTTTGGAAATAAGAGGAAAATTGCTCTAATACCAAGCTGTACAGGATTATTATTATTATTATTATTATTATTATTATCATTATTATTATTATTATTATTATTATTATTATTATTATTATTATTATTATTATTATTATTATTATTATTATCATCATCATCATTATTTTCTTTTTTTTTTTTCTTTTCTTTTCTCTTCTTTTCTTGTCTTGTGTGTGTGTGTGTGTTCTGGTTGTGTACATAGCGTAATATCTTCTGGTCTGTATTTGTGACTGTGTTGTATGTGTTGTTGACCCATTTATACTGGATTGTATTGCTTTTTTTCTGGGCTGTGTTGTACTATATTGTGTTGTGTTTTAGTAGGTTGTTGTGACTGACAAATTACAGTGCGCAGTGTGAAACAGTGCAGTCATAAAGTCCTTCATTCATTCAATCACGGTCAAAAACGATGCGTCACTGTGACATTGAAATCAAGTCACGCAATACGGAGGATGCGCACTATTGTTTATTTTTTGTAGCAGTGTAGATAAGCGTCACATAAAATTGTCTCTGATATTTCACCTATTCATGTGTACAGGTATAAGGACAAAAGATCTGAAACAAGTCATAAGCAAAAAACTGTAAACCTTTAGACACAAAAGCATGATAATGGTGGTTTCACCATTTTAAAAGATTGTACAAGTCTTATCGCGAGAACTTCACTGAGCAATTAGGCTGTAGATAACATTTTTATTCTGTTTACTTGTGTCAATATATCTGATAAGGAGAGCAGGGGTAGGCATTCTGGTTGTTGTGACACATCTGCTACACAATACGCAGACATGTATATATTGTTGATCAATGACAGGAGGATCTCACCGGGAATTATACATGTATATTGCAAAAAGTTACAGTATGCTTGGTCTGAATGCTAAAGGAATGTCATCAGCTTGATATGGATTGAAGATGATTAATGTTTCAATATTAATATGAACATAAGTAACTACTCCAGGGTATAAGATTATTTGATGAAAAATTAGTACATAAATTCCTAACAAGATCCCAAGCAGCACTTTTACGGTTGCTTTTACATATTTCTGAAATGTCAATATAAACGGGCTTCCCAAACTGCTTACAGCGTCTACTCTACAACGTTACATACACTATTGCGTCTGCGGATTTACTCCAGAGCAATGATCAGATATGCAATGAAAACCATAAAATGTAGTGTCCATTAAGTTCAACTGGGATAGGAAATAATGGCAACGCATCAGGCGAAATAAAATACATCGTTTTAAATAAATAAATAAATAAATAAATATACATATATATATATATATATATATATATATATATATATATATATATATATATATATATATATATATATATATATATATATATATATATATGGTGGTAGGGGTGGGGGTCACGGATTCGCAGCATAATTCGCAGGAAAAATGTGTCCAAACAAAAAGGTGTGCATGTTCCGAAGTCTGTCATTTTGCCAATCACTGCTTTTGACGCACAAGCTTCTTGAACACCTGCCACGTCGGCTTTGGGCGTTAATATTATTCATAATAAGGTGAAAATCTGATTTAATTTAACCCTGGAATATTTCCTACTTCGGAATTGTACTTTTGTTGCCTAAGCAAGCTAACCCCGTCTTTCCTTTTACAACATATGAACTCTGCTCGGTCAACCCACAATTTTGTTTATAGCAGGATAAAATAAACTAAAGACCCTTTCCCTTATGCGATGCACTAATCAGGAAAGCAATCGGTATCACCTGGGCCAGTACTTATCATTATTCTGTTGTTTAATGCTGGTGTTACCCTGGCAAGCAAGTATTAACAATCAGCGATTGAAATAATTTCACAAAGCCAAACACCAGCCATGTAGAGACAGGGCGGGCATTAGGAATGAAAAAAATAACAAAAACTGGGTATGTTCCGCAGGCAAATGACACTAAAAAATCGCGACAGTGTCGCTGTGCTCCAATGAGAGCGCCATATTAATAATTGTACCCATCTCAAGTAATATTTGTGTTTTTAGAAAGAGCTGTAGTGGTACTGGTCTTTAGGGCAACTATTAGATTGATACCTTGCTGAACGTAATGAGGCGAAAGTCAAAAAATTATCACTCCTGGTGACGGGCTTTTCGTGCGAAAAAAAGGGCGACCACTACGCTAGGTTTAGCGTCTTACATACCAGTAGTCACGACATGTACAATATAGTGAAGGTAGAGACGGAGCCATATTGACACACGCATGCAGCTGACACCAATTTTTATTTCCCTACTTGGTGAAAAAACGTGTAATGCCCTAGTCATGTATAAAGAGAAAGGACGTGGCAAAGACAGGCTGACACTCGACCCTGCTTGATGGGTTGCGGTGTTTCAGTCTGGGATGGCCGGTACGATTCCTCCCGTCTTCCAAACTTAGACTTTATACTGCGATAACACGATTTATTTTCCCCAGTACATAGCGTAGGGAGAGTCCATACCAGACGCGCTCTGCCATCGCACGGACAAGGGTCCTATGCCAACACCACTCCACTCGCTTGTTTGCCGACCCCTGGTCTCAGACCGCAGTGGGAAAGAAAAGACAAACACGAACGGCATCGACCTTACTGATGCACTCAGTGTTTGATCATCCAACCAAAGTATTACAATTGCCATCGCACGGACAAGGGTCCTATGCCAACACCACTCCACTCGCTTGTTTGCCGACCCCTGGTCTCAGACCGCAGTGGGAAAGAAAAGACAAACACGAACGGCATCGACCTTACTGATGCACTCAGTGTTTGATCATCCAACCAAAGTATTACAATTGTCACCTATGGGAGCACCGCCTGGCTGTGCTGTTAACTCGCTCCTTATTTTCTGCATTTGATGCCCCTCTACAATGCAACTCACAGGAGCCTGTAAAACACTCTTGTTTTGCGTGCGCGCGCGGTTTGCATCGCGAGCCTCGTGGGAGTGCCTCGCTCTTCTGCTCGTACCGGCAGAAAAATGTATCTCTATTTCGAACATTATTTAAGGTTTACTTCAATGCACCATATAAATTGGAGATTACTTGAATCTACGGTATATGGCAAATATATTACTATCATGTATTTTTCTTCAACTGTTATACGATGCATTGTGTATTTTTATGTATTTCCTCGTATTACGGAATTTAATAATAATAATACTGATAATAATAATAATAATAATAATAATAATAATAATAATAATAATAATAATTTTGTTGTGTCTTGTAGACACAAAGTCATCCAAGTCAAGCCAAAGACAGAGAAGCAAGTTCAGGCTCTACGCCAAATGCAGGAGTACATCCACCTTGGGGTACGTGGTACAAGTTTGGTGTTCTTATCACACCATCGTCAGCGATGAGCCTTGAATTCACTCTGAATTCCTGGGTGCCACTAGCTGTCTTGCTTTTCTTTTTAAGGCTCACGTGATTACCCTTGCATCACGTTATGTTTGCTTACGCTTCAATAAACTAACATTTCCTTGCGTTTGCATGCGGTACTATTTCACCAATGATCCATAATGGTAATAAGTAAGTATGTTTATATGTATATATATATATATATATATATATATATATATATATATATATATATATATATATATATATATATATATATATATGTATATGTATATGTATATATATATATATATATATATATATATATATATATATATATATATATACTGTGTGAAGTTATATGTGCATTGTATAAATACTAATATATTGTACGAAGATGTAATGTTGTCGGTGGGCAGAATAAGTCAAAGATATTTGCAAATACTGAAGGTTATTTGTGTCGTCAGGTGGACTTCTGGACACAGCCCAACACGCACCTCCCCGTGGACATCCACGTGCCGCCACAGAGCCTGAATACTGTCGTCAAGCTTCTGCATAAAGAAGGCCTGACGCACAAGGTACTCATTGAGAACCTGCAGAGGTTTGTACTTTGGTTACTGCAACCCCTTCTACTTTGTCACGCAAGCAACTGTTTTCGATCCATTTTCATATTTACACGAAGCAGCCAATCACCCCTAGAACTCCCGTATTCAGTGTAGATTTTTATACTCTGATAGTCATTTCAAGCTGTAGGAAGGAGTCTGTAGTTACTTTCTGCTGTTCATGGCATTGGTACTCTACATTAATATATATATATATATATATATATATATATATATATATATATATATATATATATATATATATATATATATATATATATATATATATATATATATATATATACAAA
This sequence comes from Hermodice carunculata, assembly GCA_964020975.1. Classification (NCBI taxonomy): domain Eukaryota; kingdom Metazoa; phylum Annelida; class Polychaeta; order Eunicida; family Amphinomidae; genus Hermodice; species Hermodice carunculata. The sequence continues at coordinate 94,294,900 of OZ026624.1, read as the reverse complement.
AAAATCACCATTTATGATCAACTCATCTTTGTAGTTTTCGGCTTCTTCACTGTTTGCTGGTAATATAAATTTTATCAAAGAATATTGTGGATTTTTCTCTGAATGAAGACTTGGAACACGTGAATATACTGTGATAACCTAATGCCACAGATGGGGGCACGTGCAACACAAACATGTTAACTGACGGTACAGTACCTTACATTCCGCTAGTGGGCCAATCTGCAAAGCGAACCGGAAACTAGACGAATGTGTACGTTGCTCTGTTATTGCAGCTTGATGGACATCGAGGAGCACTCAAACATGCGGGCCAAGCGCCGGCTTAACTGGAACTGCTTGAAAAACATCTTTGGCAACTGTCGTAACACTGGCAACCAGTTGAGGAACGTTGTGGGAACTTATGCCAGGTTTGGCGACGTATGTTTGTTAAGTAGACACACTCATCAACCAATAAACTTTATATATAGCATTTCCCATTCTGTCCACACATGTATTCATTAGTTTACTACATACGTGTAAATTATAGGTTTCATTGCAAGGTCTGTGTTTAAAGACAGTGAAATTTATCATGCACTTAAATCTTGGAAGAACATTGGCGAGAGAGACGTGACAACTAAATCAAGTAACACCATCTCAAATTTGGCAATTATCAAATTGATTAATATTAGTTTGTTTAAATATCTATCCACCAAAGATAAATGCAAGAACAGCTGTTTGAAACCATTTGTTGTTGGTAAAGAAGCCACAAAAGAATGCCGAAAAATGTTGTGATAAACGCTGGATATCGATTACTTTGCAGATCAACACGTGGATGGAGAACATGGCCAGTCAGTACTCTACTATTGCCTCTATACAGAGAATTGGAGTAACCTATGAAGGAAGGAATATGAAACTCATTAAGGTTAGTACAGTACTTTTTGTCAGCATATGTTTAGTTTTATAACATTTACCATTGTACCAAGGTAGTCGGCCAATCAAGTTACATAATTAACATCTTTGAATTGTTGGCCTATCAAACTGCAATACTATAAGAAGTAAATCGGGGCGTAAACCTGTTCCCTTACTGTAAACCTGTTCCCTTACTGTTCCAGACTGAAAGTATTTTTTCCAAACAAAACATGTAAAACACGCAGCAGCTGACGTCATTTCTTTAATGCTGATTGATTTGAGACAAGTGACGGCTCACGTTCTAACTGACCAGGAACTGATTGGTGTAAAAGCACAACCATTTCTTTCCAGCTTGGGCATAGGTGTAGCTAAAATCAGTTGCCGTGACAGAATAATAATAGTGCTGTTATTTTCTCAATGCTGTAATCAACACTACATCAGGTTTAAAGTTTGCCATCATTTCAAATGTCTTTGGGTTACAACTGCTGCACAAAAGCAGTTACAAGCTACCCATTTTTAAGGAACTCAGACTACAGAGAAAGGGAGCTACTCCAAGAGAGAGAGAGCGAAAGAGAGAGAGAGAGAGAGAGAGAGAGAGAGAGAGAGAGAATGAGAGAGAGAGAGAGAGAGAGGGGGGGACATATTAAAGTGTGAGAGGTGCGGACGTGATAAAACTCATTTGCAGCCCGTCAAAACATTTAACAATGTCCCTATGGCAAACTGCAGGAATGCAACAGAAGTTTGTCCTTCTCTTTAAGATCGGTCGCGCGGGATCTAATAAGCCAGCCATGTGGATTGACTCGGGAATCCATGCTCGTGAGTGGATCAGTGTCGCAACTGCAGTATGGATTATCAACGAGGTATGGTATCAACTGCAAACAGGACAAAAGCTACTAAAATTGTTTCTTTTCCATCATTTGAAAATTGTTTAAATTGAAGATGGTACTTGCTAGATAAATTTGATTAGTTTTCTATAACTTACCAAGAGCTGAACCTGGCGAGCCCTGCAAGCTAGGCCTACCCTAAGTACAACCACTAAGCCGACTTTAATAAGCCTCACCATGACCAACTCGGAGTAAATGATGATTTTTTGGGTTATATGGTTTGAAAATGTATCTAAAACTTTTGCCAGTATTTCAAATACACAAGGATAGAATTTTCCATAGATTGTCGATATTAAGTCCACAGGCTTTGCTTGATTGTTGCAGATGCTCACAAAGTATGGGTCAGACACTGAGGTTAAAAGCTTGGTGAATGATTTCGACTGGTATATATTGCCTGTTGCCAACCCCGATGGATATGAGTACAGCCATCTATATGTGAGTCTTTTACTGGCTTTACTTTTCCTTTGACCAGGATTAGTCAATAATAGGGGATATGTATATTAAGTTCCCGCCCCAACTGCATATCCGATTGTGTAGTCTCGCTTAGTGAGATATGGCGAGATACGGCCCAGTAAATGTGGGAACAAGCGGGATATTACTAATATTGTGAAAATGCAGAATACGTATTAAAGTCATATAGAAATATTTCTTATGTATTGCTCGAGAAGTACTAGAAAAGGACCAGTTCGGCATTTGTGTATTTAAATTTCTCCAAAAAAATGCTAATTTTTTGAGAAATGAGCACATGGCCTGCCTGTGACATTGATGCGACCGGCACGTCCCCCATGATTCCCAGGAGTCAAACCCATGCTTTGTGGCGGGAAACTAATACGCATACTGCGTATTGCCCATGTATATATTTCCGACAGAAGGAGCTTCACTCAATTACGCGCATGCGTCGCCAACACACCTTTAACCAGCTTCTGCCATCTTAAAGAAGTAATGGAGTGCACTGAAACTTGTTTGCATAAATTTCGAAAAGCACACTGGAATCCTACTGTAACGTTTCTCGACTGCTATTGGGAATATCTGGTGGAATAATAAGGTATCAAGGTGCACTTTACATTAAACTCACACGAACAGTTTATAATTTTTGCTGCTCAGATTTTCAGAATAGAAGAGACGACAGCAAAGGCCGTTTTCGTACCTCTGCATCCATGCTCAAAGTCCTTGTCGGTCTATCCAGCTTCCCCAAATAGTAAAGAAATTTTAGATAGAAATATAATTCAGTTACATATTATGTTGCTTCTGTTTTTAATGATAATTATATATGCATCACTATTTTTCCCACAGGAGCGCCTGTGGCGTAAAACGAGAAGTCGCAACAACGGAAGTAGCTGTTATGGCACAGACCCTAACCGTAATTGGGATTACCATTGGGGAGGTACGAACTAGGTATATTTTGCTTGCTGTGGCACGATGTAGTTTTAGATGGCATTGTTTCCATCTGTTGCTTGCATAGTAAATGCAACCCAATAAAAGAAGATAATAGGAATGCCAAAGTCGGTGGGAAGACTTTCGTAATTGGGCCTAATGGACGAATTTATACAGAGAATAAACGAGATCTTGTTAATTCTAGCTGAAAGTGCTGATGAAAAACTAAATTTTGCTGTCAATCGGCAATGCACTACATATGACAAACGAAATTCTTGGGACATCTTTTTGTCGAGGCTGCCTAATGCGCAGGTTAAGCCAGGAAATCTACATTGATACTTGTTTTAAAAAAAGAACGATGCAATATATGTACCCAAATTATATTTGGAACGTGGACGGACTTGTACGTCACGTGTCACAAATATTTAGGTACGTTCATACGGTTATGAATAGCTGTGTGTGTGTGTGTGTGTGTGTGTGTGTGTGCGTGTGCGCGCGCGTGTGTGTGTGTGTGTGTGTGTGTGTGTGTGTGTGTGTGTGTGTGTGTGTGTAGTATATAACAGTAACAGTACTGCCATGTTCAGATGTCTATTAAAAGAATACATGGGTCTTTTGATTTTGATTAATTGTTTTGTCACGAAATTTTATTATTCATTGGTTTTCTAATTTGTTCCTTATACACGCTTTCAATAAATTGGAAGGCAAATCACCAAAGAGCCGTAATTGTTCCAAAGTCTCTGTAAATCTAGTGAAGTTAGTACATGTTGTACTGAGTTTAGCCATGTTTATCCGTTATCTTGAGGCAAATTACATCTAGATGCATGAAATAATCAGGAATTTTGATAAGATTTTCTTATTTCAATTCAATTTTTACAAAACCAGAGCCATCATTTTGAGTGATGATGAACTCTTTTGAAGTTCGCCAGAGATTGCAATATTACACTATTTTCGATGTACACCTAGACATTGCTTTTGAAAATGGATATACATTTTTTCGAATTGCGTTTTAAAATATCCTAAGATAGTGACGGTATGAAATTATAGGCTCCCCCTATCTCAGAAGCATAAAACAATACCCGGGAAATTACTTTCTCAAACAACGATATGTACATTTTCAAATTAGTGTCTCCTACATAAATAATCTGTTTAGTCTTGACAAGTTTGCCTTAGCCTTGTCACATACCCACTTGCAAAGAACTGGATTCCAAGGTATACATATCATATAACAATATCTAATGCCATGTTCTCAAATATAAATTGTGTAGTTATTTTCCTAACCGTCTGATTGAGATCACAATTTTAGTCGTTTGTATGTTAACATTTAATTTCTAATCGCGGCAATATTTTTGCAATGTATTAAAACCTTTCTGCAGTCCCCTTCTGTGCTTCCGAAACTAGAATGACGTCATCGCCATATAATTAGCAATTAAACTGTTTTTTCATAAAGTTTTTCCGGGTCACAAAATCATTGAATTTGCTTAGTAAATCTTTGATACAGATATTAAATAAAGTGGGGCTTAGGAAACACCCTTGCCTAACTCCTGTATTTATTTTATTACTTTCCGAAGGACCATTTGTGAATTTAATGTGTAAAATTGACTTTTGATGCATATAGCGAATAATTTTGAGCATATATCCATATGTACCTCAGTTTATCAATTTGTAACAAAAATCATCACGCCAAACGTTGTCAAATGCCTTCTTAAATTGACGAAGCATAACAATAGATATTTCTTTTCATCTATTGATTCTGTGATACTTAAAGAGTAGAGAAAGGTGCGTTCCTTGAATGCTATGAAGTAAGACATTGCATCATTTGGGGCTGCTGATAAAACTATCTATTGGCTAAATTAAACTTGATTACTTATGGCTTAAAAATTCCCAAGGTGGGTGTAAACTTCACATTGGAAGGTAAAAGATTCCTAGTCAGAGCACCTAATTCTCTAAACTTTAGTTGGTCAAACCATGGATTATTTAAATTTCTGTTCTTTTGACCGACCTCCTTAATGCACAATGTGTACACCTCCAGACCAAATGGTCAACAAATCTTCAACACATCTGGTAACTGTAAGAGAGTTGTGTCAACTCAGACATGGCGAAATGTAATAGGGCTCATCAAATTAGACTTCATTGCAATAAGTGCATTTGAAGTGACTCATTGATCCATTATTTTTCTCTTCATATACTCTGTATATAAATTACAATAACTTCAAAACATAATTAGATTGTACGAGTTAAGAAATGGTAATTAATGAAATGGTATACGCAGGGATGCTAATATTCAAACTGGCTGCAGACTTGACCGTGTCGTTCGTGCAATGAGAGTATTACTGATGTATTTTACCAGTAGGTGACAGAGACAGCTCCGACCCCTGTTCTGAAACCTACAAGGGCAGACAGGCATTCTCTGAATCATGTTGCCGCAACATGAGAAACGTCATCAACCAGATCAAGGTCAACCTCAAAATGTACCTGTCCATGCACTCGTATTCACAACTGTGGCTGACTCCCTGGGGCTACACTTCATCTAGACCAAGTGATTATTTGGATGTAGTAAGTGTGACGCTGTTGGATAACACAACCATTTGGCATTCCTTTTGTCTTTACAGCAGACCAAACACTGCATTATGTCCACTACAAGTGAAGCGGAGAAGACAGATATTGGTTTAGCAAGGGAGCATCCTTTTTATCCCTTAACGTTAGCTGAGTGTGAGGCGTACATGTGCGTGGAAGGCCACTTCGCGGAGAGGTCCACCCACTCGGTATTCTTACCAGCTAACATCACACGTACCCCATCATTACTATGTCATCATACAGCATAATTCTTCTAGTTTTAAGATAACAGTACCATTTGAATTTCGTGGGGATAAAGTCATTGCGTGCCTAAGTTAGATATACTTTCAAAGGCAATGAATATCTATGAAAAATGATGCACTTTCCGTTAACCATATACTAATATCACAACTCTGTACAATGTCAACCATATCAGGTTTGGCGTGGGAACTTATCGCTTAACGTTAGCGTAGTGTGACGTGTACCTGTACGTGGAAGGCCACTTCGCGGAGAGGTCCACCCACTCGGTATTCTTACCAGCCAACATCACACCCTATCATCACTGGGTCATCATACAGTATAATTTTTCTAGTTATAAGATAATAGTACTATTTGAATGTCGTAGGGATCTTGTAAATCCGTGCCAAAGTTAGATAAACTTTCAAAGGCACTGAATATCTATGAAAAATGATGCACTTTAACCATATACTAATATCACAACAAATAAGCGTTATACAATATGTTCCTTTCCAGGATAGAGTAGCAAACGCGGGGTCTACCGCTCTGTACAATGTCAACGGTATCAAGTTTACCGTAGGAACTCCGCCTGCCATTCTGTGTATGTATATATGTAAAACGCCCATTGACTAACAATGAGGTTTATTTTCTAACTTCAAACGCTGATGCAAACAGAATTTGTTAATTTCAAATTCGACCATATTTTCTTTATATGGATTGTATTGCATTTATTAGTTTTGAAAAACACCCATGGCCTCGCGAAAATATACTCATATTTTCAGAGACCCAGGGATGACAATATAGATATGACAAATAAACAACACATATCTATCTATCTATCTATCTATCTATCTATCTATCTATCTATCTATCTATCTATCTATCTATCTATCTATCTATCGATCGATCGATCGATCGATCGATCTATCTATCTATCTATCTATCGATCGATCGATCTATCTATCTATCTATCTATCCAACCGTATGTATGTATGTATGTATGTATGTATGTATATATATATATATATATATATATATATATATATATATATATATATATATATATATATATATATAGGCCCTGATTGGATCATAGATGACGATATTTAATTGCCCATAGAAAAAAGTTTTGTCCATTAAGGTTTCTACCAAACGCTATACATGCGCGAGCATGTTAGCAATATTGGTAAGTCGTTGATTTTATTATCAAAGACCTAAGTGAATGAAACCAGCCTACGATAAGTTTATGACGTCAGTATCATTGCCGCACTTCATCACTGAAAACAGGTACGAAATTATACGTGATGCCAATAGTTGATTCCTATTTTGAATTTGCCTTTGCCTGCCATAAGAGAAAAAATACACTTGATCTTTCAGACAAGTCACATAAAATTAAACAATTTAGTACAAAAGATGTTTAACAAAAAATAAATAAATAAAATAAACAACAACAACAACGAATCCCGAATAAACACTATATCCAGTTTTCATTATCTGAAACCACATATACGCTTTATCAACTGTCAAAATGTAGGCATATATTGCCCTCGGACTGCCGGCCCGCGGGTGTCAACACGGCATGTTCAGCCCAGCAAGCTTTGTATTTTGCTGTTACATAAATTTTTCAAAGCGTAAAATGAATCAAAGTTTAAAAGCGTATTTTTTTCTACAATCTAGAAACGTTAGGGTCATGGAGGAAGGCAGGATTAAAAGAATCCCTCATTTTATTTCATTACCCTATAGACACAGCAGGAGGAAGTTCATACGACTGGGCGAAGGGTGTGGCTGGCATCAAGTACTCGTACACCCTTGAGCTGCGGCCCTCCATCTCCGCATCGGGAGGATTCATCATTGACGCTTCCAACATCATTCCCAGTGGACAAGAGGTGTGGGCCGGCATCAAAGCCGTGGCCTATGAAATCAACCAAACTGCCGCATCCTGGTGAAAACACTTCTGCAAACTTACTTTTATATATGAACAGTAAATTTAAAAATCATGTGACAGTGATATCAAATAAACAAATTTTTCACATTGAACGATAATTGTGCTTGTAGATGATATAATTTGTTGGTCTGTGCCGTATTGTATTTCATTTTAGATAACACAAGATTTGCTTTCTATTGTCTGTGGGATATTGCATTTGTTTGTTTTCTTTGTGTGCGTGAACAGGTATTGTTACCATATAGATGTTCATTCAATTTGATTCACCTGAACTTGTATACATATGACCCAAACTCATAAGCATAGATTGTGCAACGGCATGTTTTGTCTTATGGTATCCTAATTGTTTATACACACACCTTACCGCGCACCCAGCATATAGCAGTGTCAATGTATGATGATTTCCCAGTGCATGGGTCTGCAAACGTTTAGCCTTGCATTGATAGTTCGACCCTTAACGCACAACATTACTATGAATATGAAAATGGAATATTATGTTTTGTAACGAACAATGTATGACTGTCCCTCTGTGTCCCCAGAAGCTCAGCTGTTACAGGTGTGCATGACGCATTGAAATTTTTGCGTACCGTATGAAATAACTATTTCTCACATAACTTGAAACATCTTACAGGAATATCTGAGACATATGCAAATTTATTGACTTTAAATGGTAAAAATTGATAACTTAGCCTAGAAAGTTCAACAGCTAAGGCAATTTTTTGAATGTTGCGGTTGACTTCAAATCAGAATGTTTTACGGCATAATTTATTTACCATTGTAGCGATGCCAGTTTTTTTTAGCAGTGGAGATAATGATCATGATGCATCACCTGATACACATGTTAGCATTTCTGCACGATACATAAAAATATCCTTTTTTATTTGCACCACGCACCTGCTTTATCAGGTGAAGCTCAATACCCCACAGCCTGTATCTTGAATTCGCATCCGAGGTTGCTAGCCGAACTGTTAAATATTTTTGATGAAATATTTTTTGCTCTGCTGTGCAAGAATCATGGGACCTCGCTTTCCAATTGGCGAGCCTTGTGTCTTGAATTTTCACGTAGTGTTACAAAGAAGCATGTAAGCTCAACCAACTTTAACGAATTTAAGGTAGAAAATTACAAATCACTTGCATGTACAGACACACACACACACACACACACACATGTATATATATATATATATATATATATATATATATATATATATATATATATATATATATATACATATATATGGAGAGAGAGAGCTTGTTTTAATTTATTTAATATTAAATATGAGTATCCTTTAAAAACGTGCATTACAATGTGTCATAGGGGTATGAAATATCTCCTTCTGATGCAAAAGCACTGTGTCATTTTGCTTCATTAATCTAATCTTATCAATGAATATGTGGTCATCAAGTTTTTTTTTTGCCTCATATCTTTTAGTTCAAAACCCTTATTTAGCCTGTAGTTTTTCATTGTAACTTCTGAAAGAGGTCATGCCTTTACACACAATTTAATTTCTAAAATTTGGTTTTTGTTTGCTGTATTATTGACGTAAAACTGGTGGCAGCTACAGCATTGGACGGCTACATGGATATGTTTGCTGTTTTGGAGTGACTGCTTGATCCTAAAGTGTTGTTTATTAACTTACTCTGTTAGAGGATGAAATCATGTATGCCTGGATTATTCTAAGGCCTAGTGAGATCACAGAGACTTCTAGTATTTAGTTGCATAACATTGCTTCTTGACCACCATTGCCTAAACCTCCCTCTCTGGGCTACAAAGCCCCACAAAATTGAGTTTGGAGTGGCGCCAGTGGCGCCTCCACTCCATTCCTGTGGATCAGGGGGACTTCTGGTGAGCATGCACCCCTATTCTTCCATCCTCCTCCAGTGCAATTTCTGGCCATTGCTAAGAGTTGGGAGCTCTGGTGACTTTCGTTTGGAGAAACTGTTTTAGTGCTGTACATACTACCTCTACTGCGGAATTTGTTTTCTAAGTTCTCCTTATCTCGTTTGAGATGGGGAAGGCTTATATTTGAACTGTGAATCCCCAAGCGAACTGTGGAAGTAGGGCTGGTCTTGGCTCAAAACTGATCTTTTCCAAGATGGTGTCTGGCAGGTCAAATTGCAGATAGAGGGAAGAAAGTGGCAGTCAGACAATTGCTGCTTGGCAGTATGCTGTGGGTGCAGAGCCAGAGACCACTTCACCTTCTCCCTTGTCAGGTGGAGGGCAGAAGAGGGATTATTTGAACAACTTCATGGCAGCCTGGCACTACAATGAGCACTACTACGGTTGTCACCTACAGCTTGGCTTGGTGTGGTCTGGAGCAAATACAAGCAGGCTTTTTGCTAGGTGGGAAGAGGACAAGTGGTTGCTCTACAAGCAGTCCCAGAGGAAGAGTGAGAGGGCTGCCAAATGTTGGCCACCAAGCCTTCTACCCTAGGGTTGGCACTAAAAAAATGGAAGGGAACCCAGCTGGCTCACACATAAGGATGTTTACAGATGCTAGGATGCCTTTAGGAGACCCAAGGAGAATGCTAGAGGCTCTGTCCTCATGGGGTCCTGCTGTGATATCTCTGTGTCAGCTCTGAGGTCCCTCTTGGATGCCCTTCAGCATTCAGAGCAGATTTGGGAGAGGATCCTGAACTGGCTTGGTCAGGCGGCCTTACTCATGACTTCTTTATCACAGGTGATTGATCCCAGACCAGGATGGCCTGCACTCTAGAGGCCAACTTGAGTTTCCTACACAGGAATGCCCCTCTGTAGGGTCAGAAGTTACTTGACCCAATCTACTGCCGAATGCATATAGGGCCCCCTTCTTTTACATGCTGTTTGGAGGAGATATGGCTTACCAGTACAGGAACTTCATGCATGCTCTACAGAACAGGCCAGGATGAAGCCTTTGATCGACTCCATTAGGTCGCTTTGCTCCCTGGCTACCACCAACCAAAAGTATGAGACCCAGACCTCACCAGCTTTCCCCAGGCCTGAGCCATGTGTAGCAAGGGTCAAGGAAGAGCAGGAAGTGATCTGGCAAGAAGGCTCATAAAGGTTAGAAGCTGGGCAATCATCAGGGCTCCTGGCTCTTTCCTTCCGGACGACACTGTCTCAGGGTTACCACTATAGGTGTCTCCAAGTTCCAAGTTGCCAGTTACCTTTCTGCATTTCACTCACAGTGACAGTCTATCATAGACAGTCCGTTTGTGTTAAATACCCTGAGACACAGCTATTTGCTGCCTTTTGGTGAAGACAGGCCTCGGCTATGCCATGAACCCAAGTGGTTCAGGCATCTCACAAAGGAGCCCAAAGGATCAACCTCCCTAGATGTGGTGCTAAAGCTACAGAGCAAGAATGCCATACAACGGGTGGAGGATCCCAGGTTTCCAGGGTTCTACAACCTACTCGTCCTACTCCCCAAGGAGGACAGAGGTTGGTGTCTAGTTAAAGACCTGTCATTAACGGATGCTTGGAGATTCCATCCTTCAGGATTGAAGCGCTACAATCAGTGGCATTGGCCCTGTGGCCCTGTGGCCCAATGAGTGGATGATATCTTTGAACCTCAAGGGCATGTTTTTCCAGGTGCCCATTATGGAGACTTCAAGGAAGTATCTGCGGTTTGAATTCTAGGGCCTAATTTACCAGTTCAGGGCACTTCCATTCATGTTTGCCATAGCCCCTTTGGTAATCACCCAGTCCTGGCAGCTGGTAGCCTAGCAGCTTCACCACAGTGCCATGCACAGTTGTGTGTAGCTGGATGACTGCCTGATCAGGGTGGTATGGCACCACAACCAGACGATTCCAGAATGATGCAAATGCTTAGGTCAGATTGTGAATCTCCAAGTCCAGCCTAATGTCAGAGCATATCCTTGTCTTACTCAGCATCCAGTTCAATCTGGTCACCTTCATCTGTTGTCCTTTGGAGGCCAGGTTGGAAAGACTCCAGCTGATCCTCAAGGCATTTCTGATTCAAGATGTTCATTTGTCCCAGCAGTGGTAAACACTAATAGGCTCCCTGACCTCAATGGACTTCAAGTACCCCATGGGCTAAGGACACTGTTGTCCATTGCAGCATGCTGACAGATGGTTGAAGGACCAGAGCTACCAAGTGCAGCTGCCAGTACTCCTAAAGGACAACCAGCACCTCATTTGGTGGATCAAGTTGGAAAATGTCAAGTCAGGTCAGACATTAATGTCATTTCAGGCACAAATCACCAAGTACATGGACTCATCTGGGTCTAGGTGGGGATCCCACATGGAGGGCTGGATGGTATTGGGGTTTTCACCCATGCAAGCCACATCCCACCACATAAACTGTTTGGAACTAGAGGCAATATACTTAGCACTCCTCCACTATCAAGATCTAGTGGAGCACAAACATATTCTTGTTAAGTGCACTAACAGAACCAAGATTGCTTATCTGAACTGGCAGGGTGAGTCACACTCCCAAAAGCTGACAGAACTAGCAGCCCAAATGCATGCAAGGCATGTCCCTGGACTACAAAATGTCCTGTCCAACCAACCCTCCAGAAGAGGTCAGCCAGTAAGGATGGAGTGGTCGCTCCACCCATGGGTCACCGAGGCTATATGGGCCACGTGAGGTGCCCAACGCCTGGATCTGTTCACTACAAGTGCAAACACAAAACTTTCAGTTCATGTATCACCTGTCCCAGATCCCTAGACCCTAGTGGTGGATGCTCTAGCCATGGACTGGAGCATTCTTTGGGCTCCTGCCTTTCCGCCGCCACAGCTCCTGTCAAGAGTCCTATGCAAGGTTCAGTCCAATGACTACAATCTGATCCTAGTCATCCCATTGTGGCTGAAGATGGATTGGTCCGTGGACATTCTGGAATTTATAATTGAGCCACTGCTACATCTACCAGCATGGCAAAAAGTCTGCAGCAACTACAGACAAGTGTGTTCGACAGGAACCCTGTGGTGCTCAACCTCTATCCTTGGGGGTTGTCACAAGGCACATCCACAACAGAGGTTTCTCTGAATCGGTCGCAGATATCCTGAAGAGGTCTTTCACAGCACATTCACAACAGAGGTTTCTCTTAATTAGTGGCAGATAAACTGAGGAGGTCTTGAGACTCTTCTCTACTGGTATACTTGGCTCGATGGAAAGTGTTCTCAAGTTGGTATGCCAGTCAGAAAATACATGCACAGTCTGCACATATCGTGGATATTGCAGACTTCCCACTTTATCAATGGGAGGTCTTTGGTAAGATCTCAAGAACTGTGAAGGGGTTTCCATCCACCATCTCCTCAACCTTGGCAAACATCCTAGACATTCCCAAAGGGAGTGATCCTTATCTGTTGCCACTTGTAGGCCCTTATATATGGACAAACTGATAGGTAGTCCCTGCTACGGTGGGACCTCCCACTGGACTGAGTCATGCTGAAGAGGCTTTTTGAGTGTCTAGAAGACAACCCCAATTTGGACCTCAAGTACTGGACTTTTTACTTAACACTTACATCTGGGGCTAGAAGAAGCAAAATCAGTGACTAGCTCTGATACATGACCAAACCCAAATGTCACCTAACAACCTCTAAGTGACCCTCAGACATCACTTGGGCTTCCTTGCAAAGCACCAAGTGGGGTGAGATACATCTATGACCTTTAGGGGTTTTACAATTCATGCCATGGATACAGCTCTACCCACTAAGGAAAGAGCCTTATGACCTGTGAGAGCTCTGCATTGGTATCTCTTGCATAAGGATGGTGCCAGGGTTGGAGGTCTACCCTCTTTATGCCCCTGGATAAGCCCAAAAGGAACAGGTCTGCTGAAATATGATCTCATTGTGGTTTAAGCAGACCAATCTGAAAGCTTACAAGAATGCTTTGGACTGGCCTTTGGCCCTGAAGCAGGTCATGGCTAGAGCTCATGAGGCTGGAGCCTTTAATGCTTCTTGGCAAGCCCTTAGGAACATCCCTGTTGTTGATATTCTCTGGGCTTGCTGCTGGCAGTTGTCTACAATTTTCACCAAGCACTACCTGCATGACTTGATCATGCTGGAGGAGGGCATTTACACCTTTGCTGGCATCGAAGGCTCCTTTGCATAGGTTTCTGATGCTTGTCCACTGGACTTCCCTTGTCCCCTCAGGCCAGCTACCATGTTCCAGTTTCGGATGTCCTCAGGGTTAAGACTCAGATGTAGTCTTTAGGTGGGCATACATTAAAAAAGTATGCCTACCACCTTGAACAGACTTGTATTGGGTTGATTTCCCCCGGATCAGCCAGGTGACAGCCTGCAGACCCTTTTCAATGGACACTGCCTCATGTGAATGTGTGACCCCTCCCTTTTCCCTACCAGCACCTGCTATGTATTTGTTGATTCACTGGTCTTGCTGAATATCCATGACCCAAAGAGTCGAAATAGATAGCCTCCCTTCTGGCAGACACCTCTCAGGTTGGCCGGTGGTGTTGGGGGGGGGGGGGGGGGCATTGGCATTGGCGGTTCCAAGCTGGTTGATAAGGAGGGTTTCCAGGCTTAGGCCAGGATTCTGCTGTTGGCTGCCTCAAGTCCATAAACATTTCAGGTTTTCCCAACAGCCATCATTTCCTCTCTCAGACCAACAGTCCTGCCAGACTGTAGGCCCTGGTGGTTGTTGGTCAGTATGCATGTATTGTTGCACGCTCCTGTAAAGCATTTGTATATCAGACATGGTGGTGGAGAGGTAATGTTATGTGATTTTTGGTATGCCTGAGTATACTTACCTCTCAACCACCAAAGAAACCCAGCTGACCACCCCACTGCCTGTCTACAGTGGACGTCTACTGACCAATCATCGAACAGGAAGGAAGAATAGGTCCCCATGTGCACCTGAAGTCACCCCCTGGATCCACAAGAACCGGGTGGAGGCACCCCCAGGATGGCCAGGTCTTGAGAACAATCAAGTCCCAAGTGGACTGTGTTGTGGCCCACACATGGAGGTCTTGGCAATGGTGATCGAGAGGGGAGTATTACTAAAAAAATCATGCTTTTATCCTTTCAAGAGATGCAAGACATTGTTGTTATCCTTTGCACTTAAACATTAAACATGCGATTATTTAATTTGATTTGAGCTCTTCATGAACAGTCTATTTAGCCTATACAGTCGTACGAATAAAGATACACACACACACGCACACACACACACACATATATATATATATATATATATATATATATATATGTGTGTGTGTGTATATATATATATGTATATATATATGTATATATATATATATTAAGACTAAGTAAAAACTACCTATAAAACTACAACTGTCAAAGGAGAGTAAAACAAACTGAAACGGTCAAATTCATTTTAAAAATTGATATTGGTACAAACGTTTAAAGTCATATACATTACCACATTGCTTTAAAAAAACCAGGAAGGCTATTAAAATGCAAGCACGATCATACACATATGAACGTTTGAATATTGCTTTCTTTGAGTGGGTATAAGAATGTTTCATTGAGTGGCAAACTGCTTTGGCTGGTGACTAATCATGTCTAGGAAATTTAGATGATCGCACAAATAGTTAGCGACTGCCCCTGCCTACACTTAAACATTATTGCCGCCATGTGAAATTTCTGTCTCTCTTTGATGTTCTGCTAATTTAAAACTGTCACAATATCTTCTCCTCTGTAGTTTATATAATCATAGTTACCAGTGACGATTCTTGCCGCAGCATTCTGCAGTCTCTGCGCACATTTTAGAACTGTATCAGTACATGTACCCCATATTCAATTCATGATAAAATTATGGAAGTAAACACCAGTTCTAATGTTGGTTTGGGTGAAAGTTTGCTGAGACGTCTGAGTACAACAAGCTTTGAGATGATTTTAAAATGCATTTTCTTGATATTCTTTTATGTGTTAAATAATCATCCTCATAAACACCTAAATATTTAACACAATCAGCCTGGTCAACTACTTGACCACCATGTAAATAAACCGCTAAATCATCCTTAACATTTATTTTCCCGTTAATTGACACAGAATAGCACTAATTTACCTTAATTGACAATCTATTGCACCTATACCAGTGGGCGACTACATGTAGGACGAGCTGCAGTGTTTTAGTCACTTTATTAACTGATTCCCCTGTTGTATAAAAGATCGAATCATCAAAAAATAAATTGCATGAACTATCATTAACATATTGTACTAAATCATAAACGTAAATCAAGAAGAACACAGGACCGAGGGTCGACCCTCGAGGGACCTCTATGTTAAGTACTTGTTGATTGGATAATTTTCCATTACACGATACTACTTGTTTTCTATAACACAAATATGAAGAAAACCATGCTCTGCGCCCAGCCGTAATATCCTGGCGTCAAAATCGAAAATATCAACAGAACTTACATTTGAAAGCTCTTGTAATTCACGAATTACTGAAGAAGTGTTAAGTGTTTGAGAGACTTTATTTCCTGTTTCTGCAAAGTACTTACTGAAATAATCAGAACTGATATCATATGGAACTTTTATTTGTTGACTTTTTGCTTGGAAAAACTTGTCTAATATCTATTCATAAGGATGCAGGGTTTCTGCCCCGCCTATTACGTAGCATACTAGTAACATGATTTTGTTTCTCAGTTCTGATTCACTGAGTAATTTTATTTCTCATGTCTTTATACTGCTCCCACATCTGCTGATCAACTGTACTTACTCAGCTTCATGAAACCAATCACGTGTATACATCATTTTTATGATCTCTCGTTAGTAGTACTTTGTGGAAACCATACTTGATGTGATCATTAGCCATGCTAGTCAATATCAAATCATAGTCAGGTCAAATCATCGCAATATTTAGCAGTTAAATCGGTTTTTGTATACAAAAGAACACCACCTCCATGACAGTTTCTGTTATTTCGAAACACATTATAACCACCAGTATATATTTCTGCATTAGAAACACTCTCATCTAATCAAGTTCAATAAGAGATAACACATCTGGATTGAGTTGGTTTACCTTGCATTGTATATATTATATCAATGGACGCCTTCATGGTAGGGGTGTAGATTAATAGAAGTGATGCAAAATGCTCTCTGTGCACTAGGATGTTCCAGTATGAATGGGAAACCGGTATGTACATATATATATATATATATATATATATATATATATATATATATATATATATATATATATATATATATTTAATATTTTGTCATTGAGCAGTAGGTTAGGCTGTGTAACTCAATTTTCGATAAAGACATCGCTTGATTACATCCCCAAAAAAACACTCAATCTTTGTCAGACCTTTGAAATCTAATGCCCGTTAAAAGTTAGGCATTTTACATTAACATTAAACGGCGGACATTTAAACGTTAAATATCAAAGCAGCGCTAAACGTAAATAGAGTAAATGTACCCAAGTCGGAAGGATTGACGTCAATTGTAAATGATGGAACCACAGTGTTAGCTGTTTATACATAAACGCTTTATGTTAATGAGTGATTTTTACTGACAAATATACATGTTAAGTATGGTCACTGCATTATAGGGTACAGGGGGAAGTACTCTCATTACCAGGATCAGTGTATGTAGGCATCACGGTAATGACCCCTTTTTTCGAGCACCTGTAACATTTTTGCACTTGCATTTTGAATCAAAGTGCGAGTTCCGACCCTTTCATTCCCTTCGGTGCTGTAGAAAATCGACTCCTTTATTATTACAACCTCGTAGTGCCGATTGTCCTTTTTTCCGGTTCCGGCGGAGCTGAGCCAGAACAAATCTCAAATATAGAATATTGACCTCCTATTTTTCCTGAATGTAAAATATTACCCCCCCCCCCACACACACACACACACACTTTCTCCAGAGCGGATATGTGTAATATTATAATATAGGTCTGATACCTACCCTCACCCCAAGTAACCTGCCCACCAACCCCCATATATATATATATATATATATATATATATATATATATATATATATACAGTTGTAGTTATTTAACAAAGCAGGTAGTACTCCTTTCTGGATGTCTCGGTAACAGTGAACTAAATAGGGTACATCATGTGCTTTCATACTTACATGAGGATGTATGTACCTACTTACATGCATACGTCTACATGAACGTATACATATACATATATATGTATATATATATATATTTATTTATATATATACATATATATATATATATATATATATATATATATATATATATATATATATATATATATATATATATATATATATATGACCACGGAACGGACGGGTCTAGAACTAGCAACCGTTGGCACAAATCACCTGGCCAAAATGGGAAACGCACATACCAACTGCAACAGATCCCCATTCCTAAAAGGAATGGTTCAATGGAGGTCGGAATGCTTGAATGCCATAATCGACACGACCCAGTCCATTGTAGTTAATCCAGTACAGGTACTGCATTCGGAGTTGTCCCAGATCTGGGACTGTACTTACAAGTATGTAAGTCCACCAGCATCAAAGCAGCACTGAAAATATATGTTTTGTGACCACGGAACGGACGGGTCTCGAACCAGCAACCATCGGTACCAATCATCTAGCCCAAAATGGGAAACGCACATGCCAACTGCTCAAATTCCCATTGCTGAAACAAATGATTCACATATATATATATATATATATATATATATATATATATATATATATATATACAGACCTGCCAACCTTGAAATCCTATAAAATGAAAAAATATGTTCCCTTAAAGTGATCAATGGCTGAGCAAGTGTGCAGTATTCATGTTATGTCTATTTCAAAATTAAACTTGCACAAAAACTTTTTTTAAGTGTATCCACAGGGTTTTTGCTTTATTATTAAATCAAAATGGGAACTGTATCGCAAGAAACTTCATTATGAATTTCCATAGGTGTCACAACACTGTATTATTGGTAAGCATTTCACTATAATTTGCTAATTTTATTAGAGACAGACATTTAGAGAGAGGCAGACAGACAAACAGACAAACAAACAGAGAGAGATAGATAGAGAGAGAGAGAATTGTGTCGACATTTTAATCAGTGCGTCTGTAGACAAGTACTTTATTTTCATGTCACGTTAACATTAAACGCTAAATGTGCACACAACAATAACTGTAGAAATACATCATTTACTTGTACAAAGTGTTAACTAACATTAATATTTCACGTTTTATTTACATTTACTGTTTTGACGCCCCATCACATATTCATTAACGTATAATGGCACATTTGTATTTACTGTTCTATCCCCAATTTCCTCATATTTTTTCAATAGCAACATTGATACCCACTGATCAGAAAGATGGTGCTTTGTTAACAGAAAATTACTGACGCGTTTGTGTTCTTCCAGCTACATCCCAAATTTTCGAAACAGTAATATTCAACCAAGTTTGTGAGTACTTCAAAATTCATAATCTATTGTGTTCCAGTCAATACAGCTTTCGGAAGCTTAACCGAACTTGCAATTCCGGAGCTTGTAGACTGAATAATTTCAGACATGGACAAAGGAGAGATACCTCTAATAATTTATATGGATCTGTCAAAAGCTGTTTATACTTTATATCACATAATTCTTCGTCATTAATTAAAATTTTATCGCATCCATGGGCTGGCCTTAGACCTATTTAAGAGTTACTTGAAAAACAAATACCTGGAAGTGGTTTGTGATGAATTCAAATCTGATTTACTAAATGTTCACACAGGCGTAGCTCAAGGTTCAACCCTGGGTCCTCTGCTATTTCTGATTTATGTAAATGACATCAGGGTTGCCTCTCTGAAATTTAACTTTTTAATGTATGCCGACGACACAGCCTGGTATAGGGCATTAGAACTTCGTAATCCTTCCGGCTCCAACAAAGACGTCTCCCAGCTCATAAACTTGGAATTACACGAGATTAATGCATGATTAAAATTAATCAGTTGTCTTTAAATATTGAGAACACCAAATTTATTGTCTTTTACCAGCCTCAAAGAATGATTGCCACTCCGACTCTTAAAATTGATAACTCTGTAATTGAATGTGTTAGTGAGTTCAGCTTTTTAGGTCTAGTGTTGTATAAAAACGTCAGTTGGAATAACGACATACAAAAGAATGCATCTTAATTTCTCAGATTACTGGTATTATGAATAGGATCAACTATTTTCTGCCCTCAAATACCCCTGAAATGATTAATAACTGTCTAATCCTTCACTGTCTTAGCTATTGCCTTTCTGCCTGGGGCATAAGTTTGTACCCAATATCAGTTTTGCCAAAAAATACTAAAGACATGAACTTGTTCGTATCATAAACAACGCACCTGAACCAGTCCTATTGTTGCAAAAGTACATACACATAGCTATTTTGGATTTTCATTTTACATTAACAAACATTTTATTGGTAAATATAAGGATTCATGCAGTACAACCTAACTGTTATGTTTGTAACTCGAGCTGAGCTAATTGCATATTCATTATGTTTGTCAATTTATTTATTTATTTATTTATTTATTTATTATTATTATTATTATTATTATTATTATTATTATTATTATTATTATTATTATTATTATTATTATTATTATTATTATTATTATTATTATTATTATTATGTTTTTTACAGTAGTACATGATCACTTTTGTGTTATCATTTCGAGGTGGGGTGGCATGGAGGCTAGCGGCCTATCGAAGGTCTTAATGTGTGTCTCCCCGACCAAAATAATGAAAATTCAAAATTTATAAATCCTGCACTTTTTCTCAATTTTTGTGGTTGACTATAACTTTTGCTGGCTGTACATGCAAATAGTCAAATAAACAAGTTTAAACCCTTGAATCATTTCTTGTATTTTCATTCATCAAGCCTAGATCAAATGGCTGTTCATCAGCTAGGTAACTGCCACTTAAATAAAGATTTCTTACCCAGAATCATGATTAAATTGCACACTTTAAAACTAATTCTTTATCTTAAATTTATCTGAAATGTATATATAACTTTTGGACATCATGTGTGTGTCATCCACGCCGGGGATGAAACAAACACGACGTGCAATTCTAAATTGTTGACATTTTTTTCCAACATTGAGACCCTTTGTCAAAAGTAAACACTTTTTAATCTTTGTTGTATCAGGGGTCTCAATAATATAATAATAATAATAATAATAATAATAATAATAATAATAATAATAATAATAATAATAATAATAATAATAATAATAATAATGATAATAATAATAATAATGATAATAATAATAATAAAAATGATAATAATGATAACGATAATGATGATGATGATGATGATGATAATAATAATAATAATAATAATAATAATAATAATAATAATAATAATAATAATAATAATAATAAGCTGACAGGTGGCCTTTATTAACAGAGAGGAGAACACAGTGATGAGCAAGGGTAAACCATGATACATCAGCTTGTACTGTCACGCTTCGCCGGGCCAGAGCCTAGACATGAGGTCCACCGCCCGCCCTTTCACAACTGAGTGGGCCCCCACTCCCGAGTATATCCCCACACTCATCCCATGTGCCAGGGTTCTCCCTTTTTGCCCTATCCCCTCCTCAAGGGCTTAAGCATACAATGTACCCCATTTCCTATGAGGTTGGACCTCATAAGGGCTATCAACCCGTTATCACCAGTGTGCTGTCCGCTATTGCATTTTGCTAGCCAACCCTTATCACCAATGTGTAATCCACTATGAACCACCAAGACTTTCTGATGTTTACGGACATCGATGATTTTACTTAGGCACCCTACTAAACCACAACGAGTTCATTACGTGTGGTACAAGGCTTTGACTTAGGTGATTTTGGACACAGCGCCCGCAAGGCCGGTGATCAAAATGCTTCTGTTTCTACTGTACCAAAATAGACTAAACATTGCTATGACAGTTTACGACGTATTAAGGTGTACAGAGTTTGCACAGCCAACCCACTTTTCAAAGAACGATACAAAGTCTGAACAAATACCACACTTGTGAACGAAAGGGACATCCAGACATGATAGTCGTTTACAAGACCCTGGATTTCAGTTTAGCCATTGGCTCTAAAGATAGATAATGTGGATGGTTTTTCACATTTTTTGAGTGGCCTTCTGCTTGCCTATCAAAGTTTTGGGTCATGGTTTAGCAGAGTATCATAGGAAACAATGGATTACGTTTTATGTCTGCTTGCCGTGGAGATGTGTACACACAGTGCTTTGTCTGCAACGCAGATGCAGGAAAACACATCTAAATGTCATGATCCTTTGATTCTGCCGCAGACCGAAGGTGACGTCAAGAACGGGTCACGAGAGGGCTTCAGACCAGCTATATTTGTTGATGCAGGGCTTCATGCAAGAGAATGGATCGGCCCAGCCACTGTCATCTACGTCATACTCCAGGTCAGTGTCAAGAGGTGTTTTTGCCGTATTTTAATTATTATCCACACAAATCATTCCAATGCGCCCGTATGTAAATTGTCCTCTGCTTTATTTGTACCATATATCTAGTTAATACAAAGTGTGTTCCGGTGATAATTGTAGGCAGTATTTCACAGGATAACATGTCCCAAGTTCACAAACTTCATTTGCAATGGTTAGCGCCGATCCCGCGTCAATTCAAACTTAACTCATAACTTGTTCATACCTGTAATTTCAAAACACAGTTAGGTTTCATTCGGGCTTGTGGAACCCGCCGAACAATCATGCTTACGTGGGCAGCTTCCGTGTAGTGCTGTGTGTTTCTGATTTGAAAGCTATCAGTCATACTCTGATGAGGTCATATTATAAATATATTTATGTCAACTCGATTGGCTAATAGTTACAGTAAACTAATTTGGAGGCTATCCAATGCACATAAAGACACATAGTAGTATATACAGTAAACTGGACGAAACAGAAGACTAAATTCACAGCTTTTACCGGTGTAATACAACTGAGGCCAAATAACGAAAACGTATGAGTCGATTGTATACCAAATTAGAGGATGAAAGGTCTAGATTTCGCTATGAATGTCTGAACAGCCATAAAGATGTATTCATCATCAGTGTCCCAGAAATCATCACTACCTTCCAAGAGAATATTTCACCAAATATCACTTAAAATTTGAACTAATATATGAGTTGGATTTAAACCTGGAGCGAATAAGTGACACACAGTGTTCAGTGGACAGACCCTTTGCACCATGAACTTATGGCAGAACAAGAGGTAATTTTTTGTATCTTCAAAAGGATTAGAGCATGCACGCCTTGAGTCTGCAAGGATGTTGACATGTCTAAATGTTAATGTATCACTTCACTGATGCAGGCGCGTCACATTTTTACTTGTAACAATTTTAGGTCACACGATCTATTATGAGTTACTACTTTCGCATTTTACTCTAGAAAATCACAATTCACCCTCGAACATAGAATAAATAGGCGTTTAAGGGAGAAGTTAAGACGTAGCTGCATCTGGCATATGTTTAGGAATCGACTACTATGTTTGAAGCATGAGGGATTATTGTCAACATTTAAGACAAGTGAATTTAATTTATATTTAAACTGGGGCAGGGAATCAGTGTCCCGAGCATCAAGCAAGCAGGAGGCTATTCCATAAGTTAGGATAGTAGAAGGGAGAAATAGCTGGCAGAAGCGATTGGTGGTAAACATAATTTGGTGTAATTCATGAATGCAACATCGCGGGGAACAAGGTCAAGTATATATTGTGGAATCAACCTATCATAAATTTTAAAGAAAAGAATAGATTTAAAGTATTTCCTCCAGTTTGACAAAAGTCGTCATCGAACCTTCCAAGAAGAATGCCACGTTGAGTGTATCTAGTTGCGCCAAGGCAGATCCTGGCTGCCTCATACTGCACAGCTTGTATAGATTGTGACAGATTTGCCGTGTAATTGTCAAACAGGACAAACCCATACTCGAAAATAGGACGAATCATGGAAGTAAACAACCTTGTGGGAGTCTGCTTAGACAGTTTGTATTGGAGTATGCGCAGAAGAGCACGCCCTTGACTGCCTTTTTTAACAATGCGTGTTATATGGTGGTGCCATAATATTGTCTAGATAGTTTAACTCCTAGATGTATATGTTTAGTAGCCTCAAGTATCAGTGTGTTTCCAAGGAGTAGGGGTGGATGAGCTGGCTTGTTTCGTTTAGATGAAAATATTACTGAAGTTGATTTAAAATGCATTAACTGTCATCCTTCAAAGCTTGCCCCAAAGAAAGATTTGTACAAGGTTAGAATTAAGGCTTTCAGCTGTAGCCGTTGGCTCGTGAACAAATCCAAGAGTACGTTGGGGCACTTCAGCTTCTATTGGAAGCCAAAAGGAGGTCTGCGTATCCAGTGTAACGCGTTGAAATTGATATGATAGGTAGATTTCTATAAATCATAACACAGGATCTTCAAAGCCCATTTGTTTCAGTTTAATAAGTAGACCAGCGCACCAAACTCTATCAAAGGCCTTGGATATATACAGGAAAACCATACAAGCCTCATGGCCCAACTCAAGTGCACTGTAAATAATATGAAGTATGCTAACAAGTTGATAATCGTTTTTCTCGAAACAAAAGTTTTTGGCAGATAGTAAATTGTTTAAAGTAAGATAATCATAGCAGATTTTATAAATAAACGCTCAAGTACTTAAAGACAATACAGAGGAATGAAATTGGCATATAGTTTGCCTCTGACTGTTTATTACTTTCTTTGAAAACCGGACACACGTTGACCTCTTCCAGGAATCTGGGGGATATGTTTTGGATAAACAGCAGTTGAATAGATAAGTAAGAGAACGTGAGATTGAGGGCGCACAGTATTTTAAAAAAAGTGTCACCTAGTATGCCGTCAGGGCCACAAGCAGAACTAGTTTTCTGAGACTTAAGAATCTCTTCCACATCATACTCCCACATGAAATATAGATAGATGGGCCTCAATCCGATAGACAAAGTTGGGCAAGGTCAAAGGATTATCATCGTGCGGAATCTTACACTGGTCAGCAAAATACTTGATGAATTACCCAGACTTATCTACGTCAGAAGAAATATTCATTCCTTTATCAACAAGAATTGGAATATTTTGATGGTTTGTGGCCAAGAATAGACTTGCTAAGGTTCCACCATCTTTTGGGGGTAAATATCTCCTAAGTGTAGGTCAATACGGATTCTGGTAAAAATAAAGACGAATAGAGTGTTCACTGTAAGATTTCGTTTCCATTTTATGTAACTGGCAGAGACGTTTAATATTTTCGGTTGTGAGGAGCATGTGGGGCCAAGGCTTTTGTGTCAGACACTTATACCTATTCCAGGCGCGATTGCACTGCCTTATTAACCTCTTAATGCTACAGATTTTCCAAGGCTCGTACCTGGGTCGTATGGGGACCTCGCAGAATGGAATGAACTGTTTTTAAGTGTCAAAGAAGATGGTTGACCAGTATGACACATTGTCACTTAGGGAGTCGAATACTAAGACCACTGTCCCACGGAGCATTGTGGAGTACATTGTTGTTCAAATTATCAAAAGGTCAAAAATTCTACCAACTAAACCGCAATACTGTGGTGTTCTATCTACTGAACTACAATATATATATATATATATATATATATATATATATATATATATATATATATATATATATATATATGTATGTATGTATGTATGTATGTATATATATATATATATATATATATATATATATATATATATATATATATATATATATATATATTCCGGTCAGTAATGGTAATAACCAACCAGGTTTTGATTATTTTGTCCATTTTGAGATTGTGGGACATTTGAGTAGTTGTCCAAATTTGGTGGTCTTAGTCCCAACTAGTGCATTGACTCGGGACCCGGGTGCCCGGGACACACACCCTCTGGTCAAAATGCAAAAAAAAAAAATTGGGTCCCGAATCCAATTTTTAAAACCCGACTACTTTCGATATAAATAAAAAAAATATAGATCTATGTGTATTTCTGCTTTTTTCACTGTAATGTTCTTTTTTTATTCCAGTGACTATTTTCACCGTACGGTGAGAATAGTGTTTTGTCTATTTTCACCGCCGGTGACAATAGTGTTTTGTCTATTTTCACCGTACGGTGATGATAGAGTTGGGTCTATTCATCGTATGGTGAGAATACGGGCTGCTCTATTTATACCGTACAGCGATGGTATAAAAGTCAACCAGGTCCTATTTTATTTTATTTTGTTTTATTTTATTTTATTTTATTTTATTTTATTTTATTTTATTTTATTTTACTTTATATTATTTTATTTTATTTTTATTATTTTCTGTGAGGAATAGGCAACTTGTCGAATGGTGGAATTATTATACTCTACCTGAATAAAAGCAAGTTAAAATATGTTTCTGTGTATTTCAGCAAGGATTTTTGCCGCGGGTACCCGGGTCCCGGGTATTAAACATAATTTATTTGCGGGTCCCGGGACTCGACTTTTCTCCCCAAGTCAATACACTAGTCCCAATACAATCTGAAGAATCTAAGACAATACTTTAAATGATCACATGCTGGCAATGGACCGTATCAACCTTTGAATCTTGATTACAGACAATAGTATTTGCCCCCAAAATGTCCAATTCATGCGGATGTTTCACTAAACTAATTTTCTGATTTTGATCCAATGAAAATGATTTTCTTTGAAAATTCATAGAGCAAATAGTATCAGGGATTTTCTAAGAAATGAACACTTTTTTTTCAATGTGTTTCAAAAAATGAAGAATGGACCAACTTTTACCAATTTGACAATATCAGCCATATTACAATTTTTGTATCACCACAATATAAAAGCCCAGATGCAGTTGTGAAAATCCGTGATAGGTTCTTGTAAATACATGTATTTAGATCATAAGAGCACAAATTTGACCATTTCAGCTTTAATTTTTTTTTAAACAAATTTCCAAGATTTCACAAAAACATATTTTACCCAAAACGCATGTCTTAAAGATATCCGTTCTTTGCGGTTTAGCTGATAACAGGTTATGGGGAAGATAGCAGTATTACGGACCTGGTGGACCACTACGACTGGTACTTCCTGCCTACGGCCAATCCAGACGGATATGTGCATACGCACCAACACGTTAGTACAAACGTCTTTGCAAGCAGCTTATTTTGTTTGACATCATCAAGCACCAAGTTCTGTTGCCAGCAGGCCTTTGGGTGGTCTATGTAATAGAAAATGTTGAATTACGTGTTATACCGATGTTACAATTGCATTGTTGCCATAGATTTTCGAAAGAAATAGGGGATCTTTTTACCGATAGGACAAAAGCTGCTAATGTGCCCTCGCTGAATCTCAGGCATAATTGTAAAGTTTTATCAGTCATAGCAAAACCCGCAAACCCATGTATGTATGTATGTATGTATGTATGTATGTATGTATGTATGTATGTATGTATGTATGTATGTATGTATGTATGTATGTATGTATGTATGTATGTTGACTTCGATTCACACACACCTTTTTTTTCTACGGAGCCACCTCAGATGGACATGTCGGTGTCATATATTACATGTAATTTCTTTTCCTTTCAATATCGTTTCGTCATAAAAAAAATATATAGATGAGATATATGTTACCATTAAGTTTTAATGGTACCATCAAGACCCCAGAAGGATGGAAAGAACTAGTAAGAATTTCTTTACAGGGGAAAAATGCATTTCATGGGAATGGAATATATTGCATTGGAATGAACATTGGTGAGTGTGAACAAAATAATTTTTGTGAGAACGAAGTATTTTTGTACGTGAATGAAATATATTTGATTTACACGCAACAATTTTTTTTCACGGATTCTCTTGTATGCATACCACCTTCAGATATATTTTATTATTAAATCTCCAATTTTGGAGCTGCAATTTTTTCAGTGTAAAAAGTTCTCAAATGATGTTTTTTTATTGTCCACGGTGGTGGTTGTGTTGCAGGACAGAATGTGGCGAAAGACCTGCAGCTAAGACAGTACGAGTGGCTGCTATGGCGCAGACGCCAACAGAAACTGGGACTTTCATTGGGGAGGTAGGTACAGAGGTGACTTGTCCGCATTGCTTTGAGCACGAGACAAGCCAGACCTAGATGTAATCACAATGTGTGGTATTTCATTTAAAAGAGGTATATACAAGGCCATGATTTTTCATGTTCACTGGTCACATGACCTTCTAAAGAGAAAAACTAAACATATCACACTAAGACTTTGGGTTAGCTTATTTTCTGCCATTATTTCAATACAGGTGGCAATTCGAGTCGTGATCCCTGCTCAGATGTTTACCGCGGAAAGTCGCCATTCTCAGAGATTGAAACATCAAATGTGAAGACCTTTCTGCTGAGAATTCGGCAGAAATTGCGCTTGTATTTGTCCCTGCATTCGTACTCTCAACTGTGGCTTACTCCATGGGCCTACACACGGTCCAGGCCAGACAACAGCATCACAATTTGTTATGTGTGCTTGAGAATCCCAATATCTTACTTACTCAAGTTGATCTCTTTGCATGTTACCATTGTGATATAGATCTATTTTGTGTGTGGACAATTGTCCACGCCTTGTATGGGGACCGCCGTATAATGGCACATAGTGCAAAGCAATTGCTTTATCGGAGTACTTTTAGCAGTGGTATAAGTTGCAGTATTTATAACAAAGGAAGTAGTAGTAGTAGTAGTAGTAGTAGTAGTAGTAGTAGTAGTAGTAGTAGTAGTAGTAGTAGTAGTAGTAGTAGTAGTAGTAGTAGTAGTAGTAGTAGTAGTAGTCAGGGGTGATTTTGACAACCAGGGTCCAGGCATGAAATGCCCGGAAGCTCCAGGATTTTTATTAGAGGTAAAGAAATGCTTTTCCTGACCCTGAAATTACATGTTTAAAGCAGTATCTAAAGCATTCTGGTATCCGTCCATACACAATATTATTAATACAGTAGTGTCTGTCTAGATACGACTCTAAGGAGAGACCAACTGGCTTCAAAGATCACTGTTGGGCAGATCCCTTCCATCTTTTCAATGTTATCAAAACAAGTAGAAGAAAAAGCAGAGAATACATGTTTTTTTCTGTATGACTGTGCTTTCAATTTTTATTTACCCTAGGTGTACATGATCCAATATAACAATAATGCCTCCTGTTATGTTCCGATCTTATCACATGTGTTAGTAGCAGTATCTAAGATGCATTCAAAATTGAGTGAATGTGAACGCCATTTTATCTATAAATGTGCAAGGTGATATTTCATCATACGTTTCAGGTACATTTATGCAGTAAAGTGTGACAACTGTTGAGTTGTCTGATCACATGTTAATGCCTGTAGTGATTGTATCAGTAGCAGGTATACCAGTAGTATTACTCTATTATTTCCAGCAGCATTAAGGGTAATACAAATATTACAACTGTTCTCATCATCAGGGACAATCCCTGAAATTAGCTGAAAATTTGACCAATTTACAGTGTGTGTCGTTCATCAAAAATGATTATTTGCTGCTTTATTCTTCGTCATTTATTTTGTGTCCCTGCTGGTCTTGGCAACTTGTCCCTGAAATCAAACTGTGTGCGTTGGCATCCCTGGTAATAACATTGGTACCAGTGCTTGTCACGATTGCGGAAGCGGCTGTGTAGTGCCGGCAGTATTATTGTTTCTAGTTACTAGTACATGCTGACTTTCATGTAATGGTGGTTCAGAATATTTAGTGCATTAAGTATTCGCCATGAACAAGCTGTCGTCAATTCACCATTTTCTATAGGTGTGATTTTTCAAATGTATGGAAAGTTGTCCTTTCCTTCTGTAGGACAGAGTGGCGTACGCTGCCACCAACGCCATCTATCGGATGAGCGGCGAAAGGTACAAAGTGGGATCAGCTGCAGGCCTGATGTGTGAGTCTAAATTCGTGGTGCTCTTGATCAAAGATATCGATCATATAAAAAGACATACCTCACACAGTTTATGTAAAACTTGTTTTAGCGAAATGTTACATCAGTACTTCTTCAATTTTTCCTCCCTTTCCTTAAAAAAAAATGTCCGTGTGTTTTATGCCTTTATGACCTTGTCTTCCGTGTAATTCACGTCACATGACTGACAGAGTAGCGGTTTGGCGCTGTGTTATAAATTATAAATGTAAGTGGAAAATGTCATATGTGGCATAATCGACGTGATGTTTAGAGAGTAGGTAATTATGAGGGTACAAATTTTACAGGCATTTCGCGGAACCTCCAATCAAGTACATTATATATTTATACTGCCTTGAACTCAATTGACAGTTGATACAGTTCAAATATAATAGCCTTTAACTTCACACTCCACCCATAACCTCTTATTATT
This sequence comes from Hermodice carunculata, assembly GCA_964020975.1. Lineage (NCBI taxonomy): Eukaryota > Metazoa > Annelida > Polychaeta > Eunicida > Amphinomidae > Hermodice > Hermodice carunculata. The sequence goes on along the minus strand of OZ026624.1, from coordinate 94,264,808 downwards.
TTAATTATTAGATCCTCTACGAATGAGAAATAACATAAAAGCTTAATATGAAAATATATTTAAAAGTCAATTGAAAGGTATGTAAATGCAAAATTGGTAATTACCATAAAACTTAACCCTCCATGTAGTAGTCTGCCATTCAAATTGTTTTATGAACTTAAAACTCTTCACAAATTTTCTCGGCAACGACTTATAACTCTCATCATATCCACGGACAAGGCAATATTTGCTAATTGGCAGTTGCCAAAAGGAAGGTCCTGGCTGGTATCACATGTGAATTGGAGACTGTATGGCGGCTTTGAGACTGTATGGTGGCTTTGAGACTGTATGTGGCTTAAACTGTCGGCTGGTCTAGCTGGAAAGCGCCAGCGACAGGCCTTGGAAAGTACGACACATCAGCCACACGACCGTTAAACCAGCGTTCACTTTTGGGTAAAATATTTTACCAGTGCCATTTTTAATATGACAACAACAACAAGAAAAAACAGCAAAGAGACGGTAAAACAGGGCACATATATGTAATATGCACATAACAAAATTTGTAACGTCACCTTTGGAGTCCCAAGTTTTAATCATAATGTTCAAGGCGGATTGGCTTCTTATTTCTCTTCTCTTCTCATCTTTTCAGATTCGGTAGGAGGCACTTCCGCCGAGTGGGTGAAAGGCATCGCGGGTATCAACTATTCTTATGCAGTGGAACTGAGGCCGCCGGCCAGCGCCTTACGTGGTGGTTTCATAATTAGCCCGTTAGAGATAATCCCAAGCGGTTAAGAAATATTAACAGCACTCAAGACTGTGGCAAACATTATCAAACAAGAGTAAATCTATTTACACTGAAAGCAGCATGGGCTTCATGGCTCTAACAGCAGGGCAGCATATGTTCTGGTGTGTGTATCAATATCCCACTTAAATTTCTGTGGATAAATTATTGCTGGATGAAGCCGCACTTTTTCAAACCTGCCCATAAGAAAATAAGCCTATAGCGGCTATATAGTCACTGTATAGCGGCTTTACACCATTTTTATATGTGAATGAATGAGCGGCTATAAAACTATAAGTTTGCCGCTGTATAGCTGCTACACAAATAACTGCACATAGATGTTTCATTTACTGTGAGTGTATGTATAGCGGCTATATAGCCACTATATAGCAACTGTATGGCCACTCAGATTATATATGTGCTTTTAATCTGAGTGGCAGCATAGCCGCAATGCTGCCACTCATACCCTATTTATGTGTATCGTGGCCCAGACACACTCAAATATTCACAAATATATGTGCCCGAAAATAAAACAGAAGAAGAAATATTTGCTACAAAGAAAATCTGTCTGTGTGCTTTCAAAAGTTTAAATATGGCTAGATGAAACTTTTAAATGTCCAAATGATCTTGACCTTTGCCCTCTAGAGGTTACATGCAAATTAAAAAGTGTGCAGTGTTGCAATACCAACAATTTCAGCGCGACATAACTGAAATTGGATGAACTTGACCAAGTTAGGGCTAGATGGACATTTCAAAGGTCCCAAAGACTTTGACTTGTAGCAGTTACATGTATATAACAAAATATGCAGTATGCCAATGCCTACAATTTGGGTCCAACATGGTCAAAATTGCTTAAAAATTGAGAGAGTTATGGCCGGATGATATTTCAAAGGTCCAAATGACCTTGGCCTTACGCCTCTAGAGGTCACATGTAAATTGTAAAAATGTGCAGTGTTACAAACCTGAATTGAAGTTGGATTGGTTACCTGCACCTATTAAAGTTTTTGAGATATTCAAGACTTAAAATTGCTAATGCCCCTAATTTGTATAATCGTCAACATATATTCTCCTCTTCGATAAAAGGCAAAAAAATCACACATAGACATATAGTCATGCCAAGTTTGAAGTTTCTGGATGTAATCGTTTTCGAGAAAACTGTCGAACTAAATAAGCCAGGAAAGAAAGAAAACGAAATATGGATGGATGGATGGATGGATGGATGGATGGATGGATGGATGGATGGATGGATGGATGGATGGATGGATAGATAGATAGATAGATAGATAGATAGATAGATAGATAGATAGATAGATAGATAGATAGATAGATAGATAGATAGATAGATAGGCAGCCAGGCAGGCAGGAAAGAAAAAAATGATAGAGAGAGAAAGAAAGAGAGAGAAAGAGAGAGAGAGAATCAATATCTGTGATACAATGTCATTTGATCCTCTATTCTGTCTAGTGATGAAGAAAGAGTATGCACTACTGCAACAATCATTCTGGGCTTCTGCTTGTAACTATGGAAATAACAGTGAGGAACATGGTGCAAAGGCCATGGATGTATCATGCCAGCTGGTTGATCAACTGAAAAACAAAATCACTGCCTCAACACATTGTACTTTAACTCATTCCACCCTGATAGAAGACCGAGTCAGCAGCTTTTCTTGGCGTGCTCTGGGCGCAATGCACCCAGAGCATGCCAAGGAAAGCTGTTGACCATGGGCATATGATTTGGAATCATCTTCCCTGCAAGTTTCATCCACAATTTTGAAAAATAATCCCTAAATTAATAAAATGCAATTAGCAGACGACATTTACATATTGGCGGGAAAAGGCGTCATTAGAGTGGAATGAGTTAAATAATAAACACAATCTTTAATGTTGTAAGTCTGTTCTATGACACTTAATACATGGTTGTGTGCTAAATTGAAGTTAGATATATAGAATTCCACATGGACCTGTCATGGGGAATGAATTTAGACAGCACGAGTTTTAAAACCGTTCACTGCGAGCCTTTGCCGATTAGTGAACGGTTTGAAACGAGTGCTGTCTAAATCCATTCCCAATGACAGGGCCATGTGGAATTTTGTTTTTCCCATACAGCGTTAAATCCTATGTTTTTGTCAAAAACCTACTAAGTTTAGCGTGCTTGCTGCAGCCTTTTCAACTCTATTTACTTCACTTTCAACATTGCGTTGCTAAGGTACGTCACTCGAAAAAGTACTTTCAGTTACTCTTTTCTACCTTACGTAATCTGATTGGCCTTTAAAAAAAACAACAACCAATAGAATTCTGTCTTTTATTTCATTTCGATCGTAAAATCGTTCCACACTTATATTGGGAACGATTGTGTTTCCACGTGGGTAACTATGGGAGAATGTTAATTCTGCACGCATAAATGCCTACCTTCCAACCTGTGCAGTTTATCTAGCACTTTTCAAAATGGAGGGAACATTTAGGAATGGTGTGAAATTGAATGAGTCATGTGACTTCCTTTAGCGGATGTAAAGCTGCTATACTGGGACTCCAAACTTTCAACTTGCGGGAATGTGCTGCAGTAATGCAGTAATTCTGACTTTTAAGACTGGAGTGGTAATATAGCGGCTCTATCAGGGAGTTGCAGTATCAGAAGTGGCGGCCTAGCTGCAACATCTGATAAAGCTCAGATGTAGCGTCAACCTCTTTACGTGTTAGCGGCTGTAAAAAAGGTCGTCATGGTGTAGCGACTGTATAGCCGCTATACAGCTGCAACACAATTGCAAGCTTTCTTTTTCTTATGGGTCACTTGCATTTTCAATTTCAAAATCTCTCATATACTCGAATCTCCCACAGAGCTACTATGCATGTTAAACAAACACAGTGAACTGTAATATTTGTGCTCTCCAAGATGTTATGATTTGGTTTATATTGCTATTAATTCCGTATATGTATTTAACCACAAAGCGTTCTAAATCGAATGAAACAGATGGGTTCTTCTTGACTGCTCCACTTAAACGCAGCACTACATAATTGTACTTGATCTCCACTACCAGTGTGCATTTAACCCATTAGGTTACTTGGTACTTCGAAAACCATAATGCCATGTGAATCGAAACCATTATATAATGTCAATGCTTGAGTGTGGTAGTGAAGTATGGTTTCAAAACTCCGCGATTAACTGTTTGGAAACGTTCCAGCTACAGTTCTTAAAGCAAATGCTTGGGGTTCGCAAGGAAACCCCATCACCGGGAGTATTTTTTGGTATAGGTTATTTTCCCCTCCAGCTCACGTACCAAATGGGAGGTCTCAAATTCTGGATTAAATTACTAAAATTACCAATAAACAATGTAGTTAGAAATGCATATAATACTTTGCTAGAACTGAATAGACAGGGAGAGTCGAACTGGTGTTCAACAATTCAAGATATTCTTTCTAAAGCATTGTAAATGAGAAAACATTTATGAGTGAGTTAAAAGAAAAATTGTACAAGCTTCACATGTCGGACAGTCTTAATGACTTACAGGTAATAAACAATGACCAAAAACTTAGGGTCCAAAATTATTTAAAGCTGATTATTGTATGGAAAGCTACCTACTTCCTGTCTCCAGTACTCATTTCATAAGTGCCATAGCGCGCTTTCGTCTCAGCTCTCACAGGTTGCAGGTAGAAGTAGGAAGACATTGTAGGCCAAAACAGGCCTACGGGGATCGCATATGTAAAAAAGTGCAGTTTAAACGTAGTGGAAAATGACTATGTTGCCCCTCCCACTCTTTGGAGAGAGAAAAGATGCTGACAGTGGCAAATCGCTACATAGAAAACTTTAGTTCAATGCCACTGGATGGTAAATTTATTAGTGTTTTGTCTACCAAAGAATTAGGTGTATTGCTTTCTTTGGGAAAATTCTGGTTTAAATGTTTGATGCCGGCCCACACCTCAGCGGCACAATGTTTGAGGCGGAAATAATGAAACCGTTAGAACCATTGTAAAATTACCGGAGCTCCAGCGTGTAAGAATACTTGACCCCGTCCAATGCCTTGACCCAGTCGTATGAAGTCCCTCCTGTGGTATCTGTTATACAAAATTGCAAAAGCTCTTAGCAGAGATTGTCTTAAAATTGTCAGAATTTCCGTATTCATTTCAGTTGCTCATTTTTTCTACAACAACTGGCCCAGTGGCGCCGAACTGGTGGTCCACCAGGCCATGGTTGATATGGTGGAAGTAAATTCATGATTGGGAGTTATACACATAAGCAGAAATACATATATACAATTATTAATAAAATAAAAGACTTTATAATGCGAACTCAATTCTAAAATAATGAAGCTACATTGAGAGTAAATATACATATACATATAAGAAAAAATAAGTAAAATTAATGATGATACTATAATAGCACTTTAAATGAATATCACGGAGGACTGTTAAACTGGAGTGAAAATGGCATTGAGTCAGTCAAAACCAATCAAACTTTGATACATGATACAATAATGATCAATACAGATGATCAAGATGATGCTTTCTCTCACAATAAAGATCAATATGAAGATGAGGTCTTGTAAATTTAAAAATTGTAACACATAATTTGTCAGGTCATGGTAGTATCTGATAGAACCAGCTTAAAAAACAAAATGTACGCCTATCTTCGTGCTAGTCACTTACACAGAAGCGCAGTTGGTGTACCCACTTGAAAGTTCGCCCTATTTACTTTGTATAAAGCACTTGCGCCTGCGCGAGCAACACGGTCCTGTAAAGCAGAGGCAGACATGAAAACAAGGCCCTGTAAATAGAGACAGACATGACAACACGGTCTTGTAAACAGAGACAGACAGGACAATATTATACAATTATGGACTTTTGCTGAGATCACTGGTTAGTTTTATGGACCTTAAAGAAGAATACTGACCGAGGCCGAAGGCCGAGGTCAGTATTCTTCTTTCAGGTCCATAAAACTAACCAGTGAATGAAGCAAAAGTTCATAATTGTTTTATTTTATGAGTTACATCAAAAGGAAGCAAATATCTAATACTGCTTTATTTTAGAAATTACATTATAAAGTAAAAAAAAGACAACGTCCAGTTTTAATATTTTTATTTTCAACATTTCCAGTCAAAAAAGACGGCTTTCAACAATACAACATGGCAAAAACTGGTGACTCTTTCAAGATTACCGTAATCTTATTGGTTACGACGGTGCACGTGGCAAAGCTGAAAATAGTTTAATGACTTGAGATGGAGTGCCCAAGTCAGCGGAATCGTAATAGTGATTTGTGGGCGTGGCCAAGTCATTGGAATCGTAATGTCTAGTTCCAAGTTTATCGCCGTTATGTTGAAGTCCTCCCCTCTGACCGTCCATGGTACAATTTGTATCTTTGGTCACTCCGTCGTAAGATATACAGAGCTCATGCCAAGGTTAAATCTAATGGGCACCGCCATGACGCCACTTCCTGGCCTTCATACTGTTAGTTAAGTAATTATTATGAAAATCAATTAAAAGCTACTGAACAACAATATAACGATACACTTAGAGCGGAACTGAATAGTTCAACTAAAAAAATGAAATGCTAGTGACGCACTTTGAAGCACTTTCTTAGCCACAATCATTCGCCACCAATTCCATCTCTTTCAGATGCAGGCAGGCACATAACCGACAACTTGTCATAGGTTGAAGTTCTTAATACTTTTTTCCTTAATCAATGCAAACTTGACAAAAGTTCTGTTATTCTCTTCCGGAATTAACTGTTCATCCTGATAATACTTTAAGTTCTATCTCTCTCTCACACAAGGAAGTCCTTGACATCTTACTTTGTCTAGATACCTCAAAGGCATCTGGCCCTGACGGTATTAGTACTAAACTCTTAACAGAAGCCGCCCCTTCTATATACAAATTTCTTGCCAAACTGTATAATCTTTCGCTAAGTAAAAATATATTTCCTCCATCATGGAAGGAAGCTAATATTATTCAGATTTACAAAAAGGGCGTAGAAAATGTAGGTATCAACTGTCGACCAGTATTTTTGTTAAGTTGTGTCGGTAAAGTCTTTGAGAAAGCGATGTTTAATCATTTTTTAACCTTTTCAGAGATAACCTATTAATATCAGCACAGTAGTCTGGTTTTACACCCGGCGATTCCACGGTTAATCAGTTACCTGTCATATACCATGATTTATGCTTGGCCATTGATTATCAAAATGAAGTGCATCTTGTTTTTCTTAATATAAGCAAGGCTTTTGATAAATTCTGGCATATTGGATTGCTATTCAAACTTAATCAAAATGGCATCCATTGTTCGTTACTAAATTGGTTTTCTGATTATCTCAGTTGCCGTCGCCAACGCCTGGTCATTCAAGGTCAGTCGTCCAGCTGAGGTAAAGTCCGAGTTGGTGTGCCCAAAGGTCCAGTATTAGGCCCACTACTGTTTCTTATCTATATTAACGACATTGTTAACCTTGTCCGTTCTAATATTAAACTATTTGCCAAATTAATTCTCCTGATCCTCCGCCTCTCATTTTTCAGGATCATACATTGGAAAATGTCAATTGTCATAAGCACCTCAGTCTAACTTTGCGTTCTGACTTGAGATGGCCTGATCAAATAGGCGATATCACTTTTAAAGCATTAAAATTTATTAACATTATGAAGGGTCTTAAATACTGCCTTGATCTCCATGCATAAGAAACTACTTGCACTTCTTTTCTACGACCAATGCTTGAACATGGAAGTCCAGTCTGGGATGGATGTACAATAACTGAAGAAGGAAAACTAGAGGAAATTCAGCTGGTTGCTGCAAGAATAGTTACTGGAGCTTTCATTGGAACAGCCAATGCAAAGTTGTATGACGAACTTGGTTGGCAAACCTTGGCTAAACAAAGAGAAAATGCAAAATTGATACATGTGTAAAAGATAGTGAACAATCTAGTTCCAAACACTCTTCAATCACTTATAAATGGAAATCGAAATTCAGAAATACTAACATATAATACACGGCAATCATCTGACCTTTCTCGATTTAGAACAAGAACAGACTTATTCAGTAAATCATTCTTTCCTTCGACTGTAAGACTGTGGAATGCACTTCCACTTGGAATACAGAATTCTCCATCGTTAGCACAATTTGAATCTAAACTTCAAAATATCCCTCCGGGACCTCTTATTATTCCACAACTTTATAACTTTGGAAGAAGATTCGCATCAATTCTCCCTACCAGATTTCGCCTGGGCAAGAGCCAGTTGAACTCATGCTTGTTTTAATTAGGAATAAAACCTATTGCCATTTGTAACTGCGGGTCAGCCAATGAGGAGACTTGGCATAAATTTTTCGTCTGCCCACAATATGCAATAGCACAATCGAAGTTACATACGGCTATTGCAAAATATGCTCCTTTTACCATGCATACTATATTCTATGGATCTTCTAAATGTACAATACACGAAAACATGCAATTTTTTTCAGCGGTTCAGGGTTACATTATTATTACATCTAGATTCTGAAATACGGGTATAGGTTAATTCTTGACACAACCGAGGGTTTCAACTCTGCTACGGAGTGCTTGTGTGTGGTGGATGGATGTGGGGGCCTATCTCTGGGCGTTTGTGTCCATTTGCCCTGCATGCGGGCCCCACAGGGGAGATGGGATTTTTTTCTTAAAGTAAGTTAAAGCAAGTAGTTTGGAAAATAGATAATTCATCATGACATAACATATGCATATATAGTAAGAACGTTTCATTGCAATAGCCGCCTCTATCTGTCCATGTTTCTTTGGCTGTTCTCTCTTGTTTATTATCGTTGCGACCGGGCATACCCCCTACTGAGCTGCCTGCATATGCAGCCACAGTGTGTCTTCTGTAAAGTCCTGTTTACTTGTTGTCTTATTCTCCACAAAAGGGGTTAATATAGGGCTCAGCCCTCCTCCCCGATTGTCATTCCTAATATGTAATTTATAAACTTAATGATGAAAAACAAAGATATGTTTAAATCAAAGTGCAAGCACTAAGCCATTGCAAGCTCTGTAAATGACTGCTAGGGTGATTGAAAAACATATGCACCTCCAAACACTAGAGAGCTCGTACAAAATCTGACGCTGTTTGCCTTGGCATAGAGTGCCAACTGCAATCCCTGTGCCGATAGTGCCAGCTGCTCTCCCTCTACACCCCATCTGGACTGAGCAGCTGGTGATCAGACTCTGTCCTTTCTTTGAGCTAGGTAACCTTCAGAGAGGCAAGCAGAACACAAGCTCTCTGAGGACCAGAAGTCGGTTGTGGAGGGACACTTTATCTTCTTCCACCCCTGGCAGTACCTGTGTTGTGTCTGAGTGAATCTTTTTAGATTAACAGCTTGCTGCTTCTGTTCTAAGCAAGCTCCTGGTCAGCCCACAGGCCCCAGAGTTCTCACAAGTCCAGCAGGCATCCTACAGCTAGCCTACCCCTAGGTTGGGTGCTGCTGTGACACCCACTATGAGTCTGCTGGCTGTCCCACTCTCTTGCCCTCCCTGGGAGGAGCAGATGCCGGCAGCAAAGGTGGCACCGATGACTTCTGTGAAACCCGTTGCTCCCCAAATGCATAGCTTGGTGATGGACCCACTTCTGGCACAAGCGGCCATCCTATCTGCCTCAGCAAAAAAGTTATTCAATGAGGCTTTGGGGCTTCTGACTCCAATGCCTTGTGATGAGTCTTTGGACATCAGCAATAGGGAGGAGGAGCTGTTGCTTTCAGATTCACCCGTTAGTAATCCCAGGTTACCAGCCAGCTCTCTGCTTGACAGAGCACTGTAGCATCCATGGCACAAGCCAATACAGCTTCTACCCCCAGGGATACCACTGAGGCACAGATTCAGGGCTTTGAGCATGTCAGAGCTTCCATTCAGAGTATGGTTGGTGACCAAGCTGTGTTTGCTCACCCAGAGGACAGGGGCCGTTGCAATATGCTGCTAGGACTTTGCCTTGGAAGGTGCACAACGTAGGTGTCCCATCCCTCTCTCGCCCTCTGTGGTTAGGTTTTTTAACCAGCTGAGAGCCAAGATTCTTGGCACTCCAGTTTCTGTGGAGCCATTGACATCCAGCTGTCTCTGGCAAGGGTGACGACTCCCCTGGCAGGACATCCAGGGGAACATGGTTCCCCGCCCTAGAGTAGATTTGTTCATCCCAGTCACTTCCAGTATATTTGGATTTAGAGCAATGTGATTTCAAAGGCTCAGAAGGCCATTTCTCCATCCTTGGATGCCTTCGGAAGTCTAGAAGAGGATGCTAGAGTGACTATCCTCATGGCATCCTACTCCAGTATCTCACTGTCTGCTCTGAGGTCCGTCTTGGATGATCTCTAGTTTTTGGCACAGATCTCAGATGGGGCTCGAGACTGGCTTGGTCAGGTGGCCTTGCACACATCTTTGTTGTCATGGCAATCGGCCATCAGATCGGAGAGCCTGCACTCTAGAGCCAAACTTGTGTTTGTTATGCAGGGACCCATCTATCAGATCAGAAGTTGCCTGATCCAATCTACTGCCAGGCATGTACAGGGCCCCTATTCTTTAACATGCTGTTTGGAGGAGAGATGGCAGGCATTGTGTGAGGAGTGCTCGACCTTTGGGTCCACTCTACAAAACAGGCCAGGACCAAAGCTTTGGCTGACTCCATTGGTTGCTTTCCTCCCTGGCCACTCTGAAGTGTGTCACCCAGACCACACCCACTCACCCCATGGCCGAAAGCACACCCCAGGCATCTGAATGGCCTAAAAGAGTGGGAAGCAATTAAAGAAAGGTAAAATGGCCAGTAAAAGCAAGAAGCCGGGGAAGGCTGAGACTCTTGCCTTCCAAAACACACCATCTCAGAGTCCCCCTTGACCATCACTATAGACGTCTCTAAGCACCCATTTAGCAGCTGCCTTTCTACCTTTCGCCCACAGTGGTAGTCTATCATAGACGACTCTTTTGTCTCAGATAGCTTAAGACAATGGCTATTTGCTACTTTCTGGCAAAGAAAGGCCTCCACTATGCCAGAAACCCAAATGGTTCACACAACAAAGCAGCTCAAAGCATGGGCACTCCTAGAGGCGAGGCAGTTTTCAAACTATACAACCAGAAAAGGATCCCAGATCACCCGGTTTCTACTACATATTCTTCCTAATCCCCAAGTAGAATGGAGGTTGGCAGTCAGGTATATACTTGTCATCACTGAACGAATACTTGGAGATTCCCTCCTTCAGGATGGAGACTCCACAGTCGGTGACAGTGACCCTGTGGCCCCAGGAATGGATGTCATCTTTGTGGGACACATTTTTCTATGTGCCCACTGCAGAGACTTCAAGGAAGTGTCTGCTGTTTGCATTTTTGGGCCAAGTTTACAAGTTTCTTGCACAAATGTACAAATGCGACTTCTGAACTTCAAAGGTCAAGGCAATTGGGTCCTTTGAAATAGTCTTTGAGCCAAGTAACCTTGACCTTTAACCCTTAGAGGTCATATGTAATTTACAAAATTGTGCAGTGTGACAATAGCTACAATTTTAACTCAACATGATCCAAATGGGACACTTTATTGGATGTCAGCAGTCCACTCATAATCTTGATTTGCATTACACTTTGTCATGACTAAACAACCATCAACCTCAGCACAAATATCAAGGATAGTTTTAGAATATGAATTCCACTCATTCAATGAATGCAAATTCTTTGTGTAATTTTCATATGTCAATGTAACATGATTGACATGACCATTTGGTTTAATCAAACTTCCTGATTGCCGAGAGTCTAACCTGCATCTACAAGACTAGGGACGGTTAGTTTGGTTGAACTGATTGGTAGCCAGCAGCCCACTTAGAATATTGGTTCGCATTAGCCTAAATAGTAACTATACCTCAGACAATGACAGTTTCTTTGAACCTTTTGTTGTTCAGCAGTGCCCTCATAATATTTGTTTGCATTACCCTTCATCAGGACTAATCAACCACCAACCTCAGTATAATTATCAAGCATAGTGTTACTGTATGAATTCCACTCATTCAATGCACACATTTCTGTGTGCAATTTTCACATCTCAATGTAGCATGATTGACATGACCAATCATTTCAATCAAACTTCCCGATTGTCAAGAGTCCTCCCTGGATCTACAAGACTAGGACCAGTTAGTTTCATTAAACTTATTGTTTGTCAGCAGCCCACTCATAATATTGGTTTGCATTAGCCTAAATCATTATACCCTAGTCAATGACTTTCACTGAACTTATTGTAAGACAGCAGCACACTCATAATATCAGTTTCCATTAGCCTAGATCATCATTACACCTCAGTCAATGACAGTTTCATTGAACTTATTGTTAGACAGCAGTGCACTCATAATATCACTGTAGACTACCCTTCATCAGGACTGATCAACCACCAACCTCTGTATAAATGTCAGGCATAGTGTTACTCTATGAATTCCACTTTTTGAATGTACACAAATTAATTCTTGGTGTAATTTTGCTATCCCAATGTGTGAAAATTATGATCTGTCCATAACGTGCCAGAAGGTGATATGATGGAAGTGGAAGCATGGGCAGGAGAGGCTTCCTTTCAGCGATTGCTTGCGATCCGAGATACCTAGATGATATGTGTCTTAGTGCCAGAACTTTGACTAATAATATTGGGATATTTGAAAGTACGAATAAATATGAGATGCTGAATTCACTTCTTTGAAACATAGTTCATCCCAACTCTTCGGGTATGGATTAGAAAAATTGAAATGCCCATTATATCCAACAGCATAATTTAACTGATAATGTTGTTATAATGTAAGGAGTGCCAGAGAACATATGTATGGACCACATTTGACATAAGCAATATGCAAGAATATAATGATGCCTATTGCATTTGTTTCTTTTTGTCCAGAACCACTTCCTAGTAGTCATTACCCTATTTCGCAGTCCGAACTCTTTACTCTTTGTAAACTAACCTGTCACTGTCTAGCCAATATATGTAGAAACTACTTTTGTCCATATTGCACACGTTCCTCTGTAGAATGTTGATATAAGCTGTATCAGCCCAAATAAATTAAAGGGGTTTCAGCTGGTAACTAATCAGAACATTTTTCAGAGCCTGTACCCACACAAATCTCTCTGAGTATCGGTTCCTTGTCTTAGATAAATATTCAGCAAAGCCAACACACATAATAATGAATAAATATGAACATGGCAAATGATGAATTAGCTAAATAAGTTTTGCTTACAGATGCTGGGCTTCAATATGACTGCAGAATATCTATCAAACCAAACATATTTACTAAATAGTATAGAAAAAGTTAAAATAAGAATAAAGTGACTTACTCCTGAACTAGTACGTACCCTTTCCAGCTGGAAAGAACACATTAGTCTGACCAGTTGCCAGTGTATGACTGAGGTAGTAACGAATTGGGGTTTTATATTCAATCCCAGTGATTACAAAATAACCAGCTACAGCCAGACACCTTTATAAACCTGGGGAATTCCTAGCAAGTACTGTCACAATAGACTTCCAGTACCAGAAATGAAAAAAAGCCAATGATGACACCTACTCTTCGATATGAAAGTCTCCAAGGAATCAAGCTCTCGTTAGTTGTAAACCCTTAGTTAATATTTCAAAACCATAAATAAAATCGGTAATAATTGAGTGAATCCTGCCAATTTCTGGCTTATTGCTCAGGACAGTCTATTACTGACTCCCGGCCCTCGACAGCCGAATTGAGTATTTTTTTTACATTGAGTAAATGTACAATAACATGCTAGCATATAATGATTAATGATGCCAAAAGGTAAAATTGAGTGGCAAAACAAGCTAGTCTGAAATCTTTAAAATTTTGAGATAGACTTTAATCCCAAACCTCTCATTTCAGACCCGAATATCTAAATCCTGGAACATATCTCTGAAATCATCTAAATCATTACCTTCCAGAGGGATATCTTTTGTGTAAATTAATTTAATAATTTCATCAAAATTTTGCAGATTTACACAAGCAATGTCATCAATATACTTTGAATTGACTTGGATTTGTTTCATTGGGACTACGGTTTCGATATGGTAGTGGTACTGACTAACTTGCATTTTTTGATAATTTTGTAGCCAAGTGAAAATCTGTTTTTATTAATTTGTCCATGTACTTACATTCAACTGAGGTTAAATAGTAATCAGTGAGTAACGGGGAGCAGTTGCTACACATTGGAATTCCTTTTATATTTTGAAAACCAATGGTCCAAATTGAACAAAAGTATTATCCCAAAAAAAATTTATAGCATCAATCAAAGTTTCAACAGTATAAGATTTAATGTTAAATTTGAATATTCATTGTGTGACCAATATGCTTTCCTTGAATATGAATTAATATAAATGTATGTTTTTTACCATTTGGTTAAACGTTTTGTTGATAAATTCTGAAAGAGAACTTTTGACTGCATCTATTGGTAGATTTGTGTACAGTGTAGAAACATTGAAACATTCGAAGCTTTTTTATCTTACATCTTTGATTTTAGATACACAATCGGGAGAAATTGTTAACACTCAAAAAAAAAAATTATTCAACAGTCTCTAGAAAATTGCATTAAACTACTTACAAAAATTGAGTCCTAATTGCAGTCAAACACAGTGTTACTTCCTTTGGTAGTTGTGTAGTTTTACATTTTGAAGTAACTGCTATAAATTTTGATTTTAAAGGGCGGGGGGGTCTGTAATATGGGTATCCAGAACAAAAGTGGAATAGGTGAGTCGTCTTCAGAACTTTCGAAATAAAAGTTCTTCTCATCTCATCCTTATGTCTCTCTATCGAATTAGCAATGGATTGTTTGAGTAATATATGTACGTCTTGTCTTCTTATGTCTGAAACATTGTTAATGCCAAGTTCATTTTACAAAAGATCCAAATAATATTTTTTGCAGATGATCCCAAAGTTGTTACCTGCCTTATCAACGTTAGTAATTACAACTCTCTTTTGTAGTCTTTGACTGCTTCTGAAACCTTACGTTGCTTTAAATTTACCATACTGAAATTCTTAATGTGGGATTTGTATCGGTAAATTATATATTTAAAGACTCTTTTCAAGTTTGATAACTATATTAAATTCAACGTTCTCCTTCTGACAGGGGTCCTAGAGAGTTTTAAAAGTGTACACAGGACAAATTACAACCTAGATCTTCCCTGGGGCTGGTCTGGGACACGCCAGACTAATATAAATTAAGCACCTGGACATAAGACGTTGGTGTTGGATCTCGATTACAATGAAATGGAGGAAGAATACGGCATGTAAGTTAAACTTTTCTTTGTGGACTTCGGCAATATATGAAGTGCTACCAGAAAATGGCTATAAAGGAAAGAGACCTGACTGCCTGCCCTTTGCGATACGACCAATGCTAACAAATTGCCATAAGTGAATAAAAAACTGTCGGCATGTTTGAAGACTAGGCAGAAGGTAAATAGGACATGGAATTCGTGGGACTATGATCCAAACTGCTCGCTCATAGAATATATACAATGATGAAGAAAACTGGCAAAAGTTGGAAAACAATTCGCAAAAAGATTTTTTTTTTTTTTGAAAGATTATACCTTTTTGGCAAAACGCCACAATACGGAAGCAGGAAGGCAAGGACTTATAACCACGATGTCTACAAGGAACAAGACAAGGAAATTGATTCATACGCCAGTGATGACAAGAGAATAATACCACAAGATTGTGTAAACACACGCCGACGGTTTTATAGGTATTGAACCAAATCTCTTGAACAAACTGCTTACAAGCTTTGCGTTGCTACAAGCAGTAAAAAGGAATTAAAGAGAAAACATAACTTTATCTTCAGAGGAGTATTGCATTAAAGCGCGGGTTATGTTACGTTATTCACATTCATGGAAAAATGAATACCATTGAAAATTTCCGTATATCATAATATGTGGTTTATAGCGCCCTGTGGTGGTAATCACGACGATCGCGCCGCCTTGCACGCATCAATCCAACATGTCGTCTGCTACAAACATGACAAATGTCGCTGAGATTGCTCGAGACATTTTACAAGCATTAAGTGAGTGAGGGAAAGCATTCTTGGAAAATATTAACAACCCTACAGGACGTTGTGCCAACCTGTCCATAACGGTAGATGATTCCATGGATGGGCAGGCGAACAATAATACAAAGAGAAAGAAGGAATATGACGTGGTTCTGCTCCGCTCTTTTCTGCAGGAACATTATGGAGAAGTCAAGTCTCGAGAGCTATTTTCCACGGAGGAATTGAATGACAATCTAGCGAAATTGCTGGTTGCTGGACGCACAAAAGAAGGTATGGAACATGAACCAAATGTGGTACGTTTCCTTCCTGAAAGAAATAATGCTACAAACATCGTCGACAGTGTGGAGTTTTTTCATGCTTAACAAGCCCTTAAATATATATGACTTCTGGAACATATATTCAATAATTTATTTCCTTTCAATCGAAGATTATTATAAGAAAAATACAAGTATAAGATAAATATGTTAAGTAATGGTTATATTTCTATATGGTTTTATGAATAATTGCTCTTATCATATCATTCTACCATCACTCGTGAATGATATGGCATTGGCACTCGTTTATAAAATTCATATAAAAGTAAAATAACTTCATAAGCTATATATATATATATATATATATATATAAATATATACATATATAAATATATAAATATATACATATATAAATATACACATATATATACATATATATATATATACATATATATACACACACACATATATATATATATATATATATATATATATATATATATATACTAAATAAGCCACTGAACTGAACGTGTCGGTTCTGTGTCATTAGATATATAAAAATATAAAATACAAATTTTGTAGAGCCGACTGGTTGCCAAGATGCCGCTACTAAATTTAAAACGGTTTCGTTCTTAAGATGTGTCTCATCAGCAGACTCGAATCCCTGTTCAGCGTAAGCTCAAGTACAACATAACAAGCGGTGGTTTAACTGAAATGACTCGGTAATTAACTGCTGCCAGGAACACCGGAAGTATGGCTTAACACAAGGGAACCCAAAGCACCCAACACTGGACTCAATTGGTCCACAGAATATCAATATGAAAACGTAAAGCAGGCACTCGCAAGCATTTGTAATACCCCAGTCTATTCCACAGTCTTCTCCTATGGGATTTACAAAACAGAAGCCGATGCTGCCAATTTGTAACTAACTTCGTTATATAAAAGCGATTTATTTGGACTCTCCTTCTGCCAATTTGTAACAGCTATTTACAGAGAATGTCGAGGAAATGTTCCGTTTGTCTTGTAGAATCGCCCGTTAAATACTAACGGAAAGACCCTTTGCTGAGAAACAACTAAATGCAAAAATGTCTGTTAGGTTTTTTTCTAATTTCATATCGTTGCGGTTCAACTGCATATTCAACAACCACATAAAAGTGTACATATATGTATGCTTCACATACGGATGTGTGCGTGAGTGTGTCAAATCAAATCATGAATAATATTCCATCTATTTCCTCTCTAAATACAATACACTCAATAGGGCTAAATTTACATGTATTTCTCCTATGTCTGAAAATTATCCTGCATTAGTTATCCTACAAGGGTATGGAGGATAAGGTCTAAATTGTAAACTTTCATTTGATTTGTCACTCATTGGTTTCAAGGAGCAGACAAACCAATGAGAGGCCATAGTGCATTTTATGAAATACCGACTGCACCCACATTTAAAATGGCGTCGTTTTCAAACTTATTTCCCTGTAGAACTTCGATTTGCTGGGTAAATTAGCCCTTTGTAGACATAGGAAAAAGAAAATCCTCTACGGATGGCCCATTTGAAAAAAAAAAAACGTTGGGATAACTCATTGTTGGATTTTCATGTTTCGCGAGGCACAGCGTCGCGAAAAACATGAAAATCAAACAGCTCGTGATCCCGACGTTATCCGCCATACTGAATTTTCTATATCTTATATTTCAAAACATTTACGCTTGTGCAACACACTCACATTCATTTTCTTACTTTTTGAATGTACGTTGCTTATTTTTCTAATATCTTCTTGATAGCTCATGAATATTTGAACCGTATTACATTGATAATGTCATTTACATGGTATGTTTTTGCAAAGAGTCCACAGTAGTAACGCTTCGTATCTTGAGATGCCACAACCCAGACAGGCGCAAACCTTGCATTCCATTGAAGAGTAACGTGCTGCAGTCTGGCGGCCAGTATCAGCACTATTTAATCAAAAAATACCATAGAGCGTCTCTGTCCCGTTGGAATATCAAAAAAGGCATACTTTTGCAAGGTATTTATTTTATGAAGTCAGCTTATTAGTACGTTACTGTTGCAAATTGATATAATTCTTTTAAAAATTAAAATCTGTTTGTGTTCTGTCAAAATGAAAGTAAGCTTTACTAAGTTTTCCGACATGTCAACGGCACGATTTCATGCAAATTACATCCCGACAAACACAGAAGCAAAACCCAACATTGCATTGCCATTTGAAAGTCGATTTTTTTTTCGACTTCGAACAATTATACTTTCACCATTTTTCAGGGTACTGAGTCCAACGGAGGGTTTTAATAGATAGATAGATGGATGGATGGAGATGGATAGATAGATAGATAGATAGATAGATAGATAGATAGATAGATAGATAGATAGATAGATAGATAGATAGATAGATAGATAGATAGATACAACAGTGTAGAGGTATAAGCATGATACCTGCCACATACTGCAGTACATTACATCTGAAACTATGTGGATCGATATTTTTGAGAAATGAGTGACAGCGTAACACTGTATAATAGACAAAAACATAAAAGTACACCGTTACTTACTGTCGAAATATTAACATGACCCAGCGTCAAATGGGAATGATACTTATTGCTGCATATTGACATCGGTAGCAGTCAAACAAGGTGAAACTTGCCAGTGGTAGCATACGCTCAAGAGAGAATCTTGTAAGGCTGGACAATGAGTTATTATTTTTCTCTCACTTAGTATCTTTGTTGGTGGGGAAAATCACTTGTGACCGCATGTCACGAGTGATTTCTCATTCTCCAGCCATGTATGATTTTGCTTATACTATATTGAATTGGGTATTTAGCGACAAAAAAAGCCCTAGGCCTACTTTCAACGCCCACCTGGTGTGCTCTGTTTGTTTACGTTCGTAACAGTTATTCTACATCACGCGTGACGTTTCATCCGCTCGCGCAGATTTAATTTTGTCTCAATTAAAATGCATTATGTCACCGATAAATGCGCGTCACACTTTACTTGTAACAATGTTTAGGTTGTGTGATACACAGGTGGTAACCACTTATAAAGTCACTCTAGAAAATAATAATAATTTACCCTCAAACATAGGATTAAGAATATGTTTCCCCGAGTAGAGACTTAGCAAACATGCTCTTGTCTCGTCATGTTGAATAAAACAACCGATACAACAATTGTGTACCAAAATATGCATCGTGCACTTCATAGGATAAAAGTAAAGTGAAATCTCTCTGTCACCTAACTGACTAAAAATGTGGTCCTAACAGGATAGTGGTCATAATCGGGAACAAAATGTTAGAATAAAAACGGGACAGTAAATTGGTGGTCTTAATATATATATAGATGGTTTCTTTACGGAAGTATTGCTAGTGATATATATATATATATATATATATATATATATATATATATATATATATATATATATATATATATATTACGCCCGGCTAAAAGTTAACAGCCAAACGCTTTTCTCGCGTTTTGCTGGTGTTTGGTTTGTGTTTGGAAACGTTTAAAAACGTTTGGAATGTGTTTGGAAAGTGTTTGGAATGTGTTTGGAAAGCGTTTGGAAAGCGTTTGGGAAAAATCTCAAACACTTTTACAAAACGTTCGAACACTTTCACAAAGCTACCGAACACTTCTCCAAACGCATTGAACAGTTACCCGAACGGTTTCAAACACTTTCACAAACGCATTCAAACACTATGCATTTCAAACACTTCCATTTAAATGATGAAGAATCTCCAAACGTATTTTCAACAGGTCCAGCAATATATGATGTACCTACATGTAAATGTGCACTTATCCAGCATTATAGGTTGTATATATTTATATAAAACACGATCCAAATACGGTTACCCAAGTGTCTAATTCAACTAAAATTAATTAAAGACTTCATTCTTCATTTAAGATGTCATGAATACTTCATCTTTCAAAAACTCTTTCGGAGTAAATCCATAGGCAATATCATGATTAGATCATGATTCATGATCTGATCATGATATTGCCTATAAATTTACTCCGAAATAGTTCCTAATTTTCAATGAAAATATATATAATTACTCCAAGGACCAAGGGAGTATCGCCTGGCTTACTCCACTGGAGCTAATTCTATTGCATGGCTTAGTAAGCCAAACAATACTTAAATTGAGCTGCTTCTGTATTTCCATTCGAAATTTTAAAAGTAAGCCTTTTTTCAAGAACTTCACTTTCAGAAAAAGTATGAAAGCGACTGGGTATACTTGCTACTGAAAGATCTGTAACTTTATAATAAATGAAGTGTTAAACCTGTTAATGTAGGCATATTATTTGTTTTCTTCTACCTATACTTATTTTCTTCCTTAATTAGGTATGACCATGTCATAATATTGTTGATTACCAGTAACCATATAAATATTAGCAGGTAAAGGTGACAAATACATGTCATTAGAATTAGATTACCAAGTGTACATGTACATGTATCACATACGTTTGGCGCAAAGTGTAAAGTGTTTGAAAGCGTTTGGAAAAGTGTTTGAAAGCGTTTGGCAAAGTGTTTCTAAAGCGTTTGGAAAGTGTTTGCAAAGTGTTTGCTACGCGTTTGCAAAACGTTTGACTTTCACTAAAAGTGTTTGGGAAACGTTTGGGAAACGTTGGTGCATTTGGCGTTTGTTAACTTGAACGCGAGCGTAACTGTATATATGCAATGTGAAATGCAGCTTCCACATTGTAAGCCCGGCTTAATTTGCATGATATCAAATCCCACGGTGGATTAAAGATGTAATGTAAAAGTGCAAGTTTTACGACACACCTAACAGCACGAAAATAAGGATCCGGATGAGAATCATGCTGGTTACGTATCTTTAAAACGTAACAACATGAAAACAAAGATTTAGATGGGCATTACGCTGGTGGCGTGCCTTTAAAACCTATCATTACACTATAGACCCGGATGAGCATGCTGGTAACGTAACTTTAAAACCTATCAGAACTGGGTATTGTATATGCATCATTCAATCCGTGA
Source organism: Hermodice carunculata (assembly GCA_964020975.1). Classification (NCBI taxonomy): domain Eukaryota; kingdom Metazoa; phylum Annelida; class Polychaeta; order Eunicida; family Amphinomidae; genus Hermodice; species Hermodice carunculata. Next base: position 94,243,823 of record OZ026624.1, on the reverse strand, counting down.
TGGAATACCTTATACAATACCAAACAGTCACACCCTGATATCTGTTTACCGATATCGATAAAAGGTAATATTGGCACCACGATTCTAGATTCATATTCTTTGAAAGGCGGCCTTTTATTCTAGTACCAGCATTCCTGCAGTGGCATCGCGCCAAAATTGCTCCTAGTAAAAGTTGACTCAGTCAAGACGGAGTACTGAAAAAGTTAAACTAATACGATATGTTACAAGTACTCACATAAGCACTCTTTTAACGTGCTGCAAGTGTATAATAAGAACTTGACGGCGTTGTGGTTGATTTAGTTGGGGGAGACGACCAATTCCTATTCCTGAATAAATGCACCGGAAGAATTATACTCAAATAGTAAACTATTGAACTCGCTTAGCAAATCTAAATAATAACTAGGATATTGTTTTCTAATTATAATCCAAGTAATGGGCTACATGAATTGAAGAAATAAAAACAAAAAAGCAATGATATGACTAAAAATAGACGGGGTTGATAAATTAAACAAAATAATTGTCTGTTACAACTTCCAAAATCTCAAAATCTAACAATCATCACAATTGCAACATTTACGTTTCTGTGATCATCATAATTGCCCAATACAACACCAAAGCTAAAAGAAAAACTACCTTTTTGTCCTATATTATGAATTAACTCAATATCCATTCATACAGCATGATGAGTTAATCCTCTACACGCATGCGCCCCTCTTTAGTAATGACGCGTAAGTCTGTGGGCGAATGACTGACTTAATGAAAGTGACCGTTTCAATTCATGCGATATAGCCACATATCCTGGTCAAGCTAGGAACGTGGTAATACATTGTCGTGTCTTCCATTACTTCGAAAATGTTTGATATATCTTTCATCATCTACTTGAACCCTCGTCAGAAACAAGTCATGTGTGACCTTATCTATCATATTAACCTCTTCAGTATTTAAATATATGAAAGACATCAGTGAAAAAAGCAGATATCGTTATTATGATTATACAGAACTGTATTGTAACGTTAGCTGTAACAAGTTCTTTTCATCGTGTAATATGATTACTATTGTGCTCTTTCACAGTCGCAATTATTAACATTGCAATTATTCTTTATATCGCTGGAACCCTTAAGAGTTGACACTGTCGTTATATATGATTACTCTGATATATGTGATGCCTGATATATGTCGGCAACCCATTTTGAAAATATTGCCAATCCAGGTCAGAGTATGAATGCGTATGATAGAGAAAATACCACCTTTATTGAAACTACCATAGAACATATTTTGAATAACTCCAGCTCGAAAGGGAGAGAAGTAAAGGTTAGAGTATATACTTCAAAATTTCAAGCACTCTATATTTGTACAATATTTAAGGGCGGTAATAAAGATCCACTGTTGGGAAATGACCATAAAGGTATCTCGTTAAGCAATGCACTGTCAAAGGTTTGGAAAGCTGTTGTCTTTAATAGGTTGAAATCTTGGTTGGAACTTATAGACTACCCCTAGTGCAGTGTCATGTCAGAGATGGGGTCTCGCGTTGGAATTCTTCCTATTTGTATAAAACATATATGTTTGTAATCCATTGAGTGAACTAGGGGGAGCTAGCTCTGTTCATCTGTGTTTCCACCGGTTGAAATACTGAGACCTTATCAACAAACCCACGTGGCCAGATAAACCTATGGCATCGCTGTCCCTCTGTTAACCAGCTCTCATCAGTGAAACCAGTTTGAAGATTATCTCTCATCTGTTGGGGCTACCTTTTGAGACATTAAATTTTATCGGGGTTTTTTTTGCGATTTTTATCATTGTGTGAGCTTTAACAATTCCAGATTTAACCTGATTACGGTTTGAACTTATCTGTCACCCATCTCTTCTTTAGATCCTAGGTGGGGCTATCAATTTTTAATCCCCTGTGGAATTTGGGGGTATCCTTTTGAATCCTCTCTGGAGTGTGGGGGTATACAACCGACTATAATAGTAATGACCTCCGACTCTTCTACAATTCTCGTCCCTCAGCTCTACAACTGTCTTGTCTTGCAACGATATTGGGGGTCTATCCCTCTCTTCGTTTTCTTACTCCTACAATCAATTGATATAAGAAACAAGAATTGAATCTTGTGCCTTTAAACTGGTAACGGGAGCGCTAGAAATAAAGTAACAAACCAAAAGGTTACTTATTTTTTGACTTGTGGCTCGGCCACTCAATCCCAACTAAGTATATAGCAGACTGCGTAAGGCTCACTTGGGTTACCCTTGGAAGTTCCGAGTGGGAAAGGGGCGTTGGCAAAGTCTTAACCAATAAGAATGTCCACTTTATTACAATTAACATTGGCAGGCAGGTTTAGATCTCGCAAATGAGAATACATTTTCTGATCTAATGAGGCAGGCATGTTGTCAACACCTTTGACACATGAAATATGCATCGATTTGTTACCTGGCGAAATTTTCATGATCCCTTGTTTTGATTCGGCATGAGAGACGCCATTCATTGTTTTCAGTGTATGATGAGCAACAGAACCTCTCAAACTTGAATGTTTGGGAAACAACTTTGTACAAAAGGCACTTCTCGAAAAAGTATCAATTGCGGCGCGAACTCAAACTTTGTCATTAGCCAAAAGCCAGACAATCGACATAAAACAAGCATCAGAAGACGACGCATGACTCGTGGACTTATGATCAATAGGCTAAGCAAAAACACCCGAGTGTTTTACCTGGCGAACAATGCAACGATTTCTGCTAGTACAATCAACGGTAGCACGAGCATGTCGTAACGAGTTGCTGCACAAGTTATGATTTTGAAAAAAAAAAATAAACGATACGATCAGGCACTGACAAACATTTGAAGTCCGGGTAGCGCATCAAGGAATGAGACTGATTGTGCATCACGCAAGCACGTTTATTTTGAGATGTATGATTAGAACTAGCATATGAAATGTTGGTACCTGTGGCGCCATCACCTCGAGCAGCATTGTTATTGGAACTGATCGTATGCAGGTTTACCTTTACCTCTCTTGGCTCTGTGACTACAAGATGTCGCATGGGATTGATAGGCAAGAGAAGTTACTTTCTCTTTTTTTTTTTTTACAGTGTGCGCTCTAGTTTAACTGCCGTATCTCAAATAGGATCGTTCATTTCATCGGCAACTTTCCTTACAAGAGTGACCAACTCTTCAAATTGCAAGTAAGTACCCAACTCATGTTCATTTTTAAATTTCTTGTTCCACCTAAATTGAACAAGGTTTGGTAAGCGGGATACTATGTCGAAAATGACTGCTTGGGCATTGATCTCACTCAGGGAATCCAGTTCACGCAGTATACCAAGAGCGTTGCAGAATTCACGACTCATTTGACGCATGCCATGTGCAGACATGCCAGATTTATACTTACGCGAGTTTTTTACTAAGTCTTGAGTAACCTGATGCTTTGAACGATACAAATCTTGGAGAAAGTATCTAGTGCGCGCTTTTTACCTGCAGCGCCACCCACAATTTGAACTCCCTTTAACGCTTCATGGGCATCACCTGACGTATACTGAAATAGGCGAGCTATCTTACTGTCGGCATCCGTACACAGCTTGTCAACGTTTACCTCAAAGCTATTTATAAAGAAGTGATATTTTAAAGGGTCGCCAGAGAAAACTTCTAATTTAACCTTGGGAAGACTTAAAAGATTGAGCAAACTGTGTCTGTGTGACCTTTAGCAAATACTTTACCTGCGACCTGATCTTTAGATGTTTATAAGGTGTCAGCCGTCCTGGACTCACGCTTAAAATGTGTTGGACCTTAGATAAAGCCTGCGTATAATTGACCTGTACTTCGTCAAAATACTTCTCATTACTTTTGGTGAGCTTTCGTGCGTTCTTGTTGTCTTCCAATAGACTCACGCTGCATGATAACCCTAATATTACTAAAACAAGCAGGCTGAAGGTCCATGTGACACGCATATAAAAAGTACTGTAAAAGTATTTGATAAGTAATCTAACCAAATCCGGACAAACAAGCTGTTACTGAATACCACAGTCACTGCCAATGGGTGTGTCTGGCAAGTCAACTTTAATACTGACACCACACTGAAACCACGTGAAGGGAAAAGTCCGAACAGGGTTTGTCAGGAAAAACGATATACCCATAATGGCAGCAGACAGGCCAGACGAGGTATGTGGACGGCGGGCATAATTATGCTGCAGTAGCGTAGGGAGGAACGAAAATGTCGCTTCTCCTTTATCTTGTGAAATACCAGTATAGAAAACGAGCGACACGCACACCTGTATGCCTACATGTCTTTATTGGTCGTGGAGACGATGCGTGCTGCACCCAATTACATCATTCCATAAAAATGACAGACTTTTCAGGTAGTGTGTGTGTTGGGGGGGGGGAGGGGCGGGGGGAGGCTCTGCTCTGTCCTGTCCGCCTCACGTATCTAGACAATGAAAAATCATTGTCCGGAGGGGTCCCCGGGGGGCGGGCGGGGCGCGGCGGGGCGCGGCGGGGCGCGGCGGAGAGATCTAGAACTCTATATTATCCTGTCTTCTCTACCGTCTCTCATACTTAGTGGATTTTTATACTTTCATGCCTGATGGGTCGGTGCTTACAGGTATTATCTTATCTATTTTACTGCCTCTTAGACCTGGTGGTATTATGTTATGATTTACGATTATTGTAGAGCTTCATTTTCTGCACGCGGATGGTATTTATGTTATAATCATTTTGATATAGTTTTATTTCCCCAATCTTGGGGCTGACTAAATAAATAAATAAATAAATAAATAACATCATTGCGCTGACGTGTCCTGAAACTGGCATAACCACAGAAACCTGGCATTTACCATCAACCAGACGAACAGCTCAAAATCCCAACTCCTGAGATAAACTTTGGAAGAAGAGCCCGTTTGACAGCGTCGGGAACATTTTGCCGGTAAAAATCCCTAGCCATTGGAAAGCACTTCCGACCCAAAAGCTGAAAATGGCATTGTAAGGGCGCAACGTGTGTCCGTAACTTTTATAACAATATGGGAAAAAAGGGGCGGTGAGGCAACTATTATCGCATGGTCAGCTCTGTGAGGGTCGCAAAACGTTGTAGAGGGCGCTGTTTGTCCTGCGTAACAGGTAAAACAGGTGCTCACACCATACACTAAATATTCACAGTGAATGATATATAAATGGACATCATATTTTCGCGCAATAAATATGACATCCTAAGACAACTCTGTGGGTATCTTTCAGGATAATCATTCAAGTATTCAACCTAACTATTTTTAACCAGTACTCAATACACCTACTCCTACATGTTACGAATAATAGTAATTCTTCCGGCACTGTCATATTACTAGAAGTTAACCAAACTTACAGAAGTTTAACTGAAAACTTTCAATGTAATCTGAATATTCATAGGCCCATATATCTGAACAATTATTATAAATATAGTATTTGTGATATCATGTGATAAAATCAATGCAACGAAATTTTAATATTTATATTGTGTGCGCGAATTAACTTTTTTTAATGAGAACATTGCTTTTTAGCTTGTACTGCTAGATGTTTCTTATATGAAATCCATGATATATTTCTGAAAAACAAAGGATGGAAGCATATACAGTTTGATAAACCCTCTATCCATGCTGATGAATTCTATTAATGTCGTAAAATGTATGTTCATTAACTTGACAACGACAAGGCATAATTACCTTTTGGCCTGAAAACCGATAAATATCAGTTGACAATAGACATTCAAGTAGAAAGGACATCCATATGTATTGAAACTTTGCCCAATTTTATGTTCTTGTGTCCAACCATTAATGTCATCCGTGCGGATTTTTTTTTTTGGGGGGGGGGGGTGGAACTTGAGAATTTGCTAAGAGTTACTGATGAGGAAGGTATATGGCGTAAGTTTTGCAGCTCCTATGTTTTTAACCAAACTGTTTATTTTCCTTATAGAAGGTGCTTGTGACCACAGTATTGTTGCAGGGGACCTGTTTAACCATATTTCAAGAATTTTCTAAGAAAAGCGAAATATATATATATATATATATATATATATATATATATATATATATATATATATATATGTGTGTGTGTGTGTGTGTGTGTGTGTGTGTGTGTGTGTGTGTTCCCTTGTAATACTTTTATGTATACTTAATATTTTGATCTGATGCACCATGACCAGCCCCAAACGTTTTGATGCATCCAGTAGAACATGGTAGTATTCAGCCCCCAAAATTATCAAATAATTATTCTCTGCCCGTGTGTGCAATCTGTAATTTTTTTTTTTAATTTGGCTTAATTTGGAACGGGATGTAAGATGTACGAGCTTGCTCTAAAGAGGTTCAACCATTCATATTCTACCTAAAAAGGTTTCACGGCTCATATTCTGCCCAAAAGAGGTTCAACCGTTCATATTCTACCTATAGAGTTTTAAATATTCGTATTCTGAAACATATATTTTGTCCTGGTGAGTGGTTTGACCACTTACCTGCAAAATGTTATGGATTTTTCCCTTCCTTGAATACATGTACTGCGAAAAGTCAAGATATTCAAACCGCCAATTCCTACTTCGGCGTTTTTTCTGCAAATTTGCCGTTTGATATCTATGCAACATTCCCTCTCATCCTTACCCAGACATTTCTCGGCAAACATACCGAGGTTACAATTATCACCGAGAGCACCTGGACGTTATCGCCGGCAAACGCCGAGACACGTTTGGTTTGGTTTAAACGTATTTTATTCAAAAAACAATCGGCCGACAGGCTCACCAGCCTATATTAGGGCCTCTTGTACATATATGACGATACAACAATGAAATAGCGAACACCAGTACACAGATAGTTAAACATACAGGACCACAAGAAGATAAAGATAGGTGGGAATATAAATGGATTGGTGTGTGAGCTGGAAAAAAAAAAAAAAAAAAAAAAGTTCAGAATACAGTAGGCGTAACACATTTTTGGTACTATATTTTGAACCTATTTGACTCCTTAATAAATTTATGGACTGCTTCAAAAATTTGCTCATTTTGCTTCTTTATATTTCCTGCACCCTTAATACCACATAATACTGTTCTTATATTGAAACTACCATGCACCACTATTTTTTGCTGCAGATCGTTTCGCAAAATAATATATTTATTACATTCAAAAAAGTAATGATAACTGGTTTCTTCCCTGGCACCACATGAACATGATGGGGAGTCAACAACTCCTATTCTAAAGAGATCTCTGTTCAGATGACTGCAGCCCATTCTCATCCTAGCATGGATAACAGCAATTTTTCTTTCACCAAGATAGTAGTGATCATTACATTTGGGCTTATTTCTGTTTAGTTCTCTTTTGAATTCGTCTAAGTGTTCCAAATTCCTAGTGGATCGGGGTAGTGAGTTCCACTCACGTATGGTTGATGGAAAAAATGAATTAAAATATGTATTTTCCTTAGCCTCGAAAGTATGAAGTTGGTTTGTTCGTGTTGAAATTTTTCCGGGTAACAAGTTTAAGAGATAGTTTGGAGCAATACCGTTAATAATTTTGAACATAAGCACCAATCTATGTTTCCTTCTACGTTCAGCCAATTTTTCCCAACCTGTTTCAGAATAAATTTGTTCAAGACCTGTATGTGCAAGTGCACCTGTTACCACACGGGCTGCTGCCAGCTGAACAGATTCCAAACGGTCTTTGTCAGCTTTTGTGCATCCATCCCAGACTACACTAGCATATTCCAAACATAGAAGAACAAATGAGAAGTAGAGTGCTTCCAACGATCGCCTATTAAACTTATACTGTAATCGCTTAAGAACTCCAACTAGTTTTTTTGATTTAGCAACCATGTGGTCAATATGAGTTGACCAAGAAAGATCTCTAGAAAACCAGAGACCCAGATGTGTGTGTACATTGACATTCTCAATATCGCTATTGTTGAATGTCAAGGAAGGATGATCAATAATATTAACTTTCCTACTGACTACCAAGGACTTAGTTTTTTGGGGATTAAACGGAACGAGCCACTGGTTGGACCATTCTGATAATGATGACAAGTCATGATTTAGTGTCTCTGTAGCTATAATAGGATCATTTACTGTAATGTATAGAGTCGTGTCGTCTGCAAAGAGTCGAATTTCAGAATTAACAATTTCAACAATATCATTTACATAAACGAGAAACAGTAGTGGTCCCAAAACTGAGCCTTGTGGGACGCCTGCTCTGATGTCCCCCCAAGATGAAGCCTGGCCTTGGATGACCACCCTTTGGGTCCTTGCAAACAGGTAATCCTCGATCCAATGAACAAGTGGACCTTGAATTCCTGCTTTTTTTAACTTGTGTATCAGACCCGGATGGTAGACTCTGTCAAAGGCTTTTGTGATATCACAAAATACCACACGTACTTCCTTCTGCAGGTCCACAGCTTTTGAGAATTCATGATAAAGATAAACCAACTGGTTTACTGTTCCATCTCCTGGTATAAAGCCAGATTGTTTTTCAGAAAGAGCATAGTTGTCACTTAAGAAATTGAAGATGTGCTTGAAAACAGCACGCTCAAGGACCTTGCCCACGCAACTTAACAGTGAGATTGGCCTATAATTACTGCATAATTCGGGTGCACCACCCTTAAGAATGGGTGTAACGTGTGCTTTTTTCCATTCCGATGGAAATTTACATTCTTGCAAGGAGAGATTCAGCAGTTTAGTGAGGGAGACACGTTTGATGTGGGAATATTCCTCAACATTTCTCGCCAAGATCGCGGCCCAAATTAGTCAAACTGGATTCTCTTGGCATTTTGGTTTTTTTTTTTTTTTTTTTTTCAGAGAAGTGGCAAAAGATTTATGTACCAATTTTGTGGACAAAGAATGATAGAGGGCCCCTGTCTCGGCGTTTTTCTTTAATTTAGCAGAGAAACGACGAGGTAAGGTGAATGGCGGAAAGTTCCTCGGCATTTTGCAATTTTTTTTCGAAGAAATGCCTAGGTAAGGCTCATGTGAAAAAGCAACTCAGCATTTTTTGGAAAAAAATCGCCGATAAACACCAACAACGTAGAGACAAACATGATTCTTTCCACAATTTTAGCAATTTGCTCAGGAATGCCAGAAGAACGATTTGGGCTAAAAAGTGCTGACAGTCGCCCTTTCTTGGCATTACGGCCTCCTGTTGTAAGGTAAAATAACTACAATAGTCAAAGAATGTTTGCCATTGAGTATTTTTAAGATTATTTGGCTAACAAATAATTGTTTTTTGCGATCTAATGTTGATCCAGGACGATGCGAAGCAACTTGTTTTTAAAAACTAAAACTTGAACCATGCAGAAATAGAATCTGTTTTTTACATTTTGAAATTATACTCTGGCATCGCAGCTACTGAGAGAGATGCAATAATAATTGTCAAAAGGACGATTTTTGAAATTACCTCATGCATTTGGGATGACCATGTTTCAGTCAAGATCCAAATTTTGAATCGTCTATATGGACACAACAAGGACGATTTTTTTTTGACAGAGAGAGAGGGGTGGTCTGTTGATAACACGTACCTTAAATACTAGAATAGTTTTGCTGTTTCGCTAATTTAGACCATACAGGACACACTCTGGATATGACGCTCATTTTTTTTAATTTCGTTTTATCACAAGCATTTGTAATCTTACGTGAAAACATATTCACCAAAGTACATAATTTCTGTAAAAAAAATATTACTTGAAGATAATGAATAGGTGTATGCTCAGAGCTAACGAGTGACGAAATTGGGACGACTTGTACAGTGCAGAGTGTCATCTACTACATCCACGTGATTTCGTCTTTTTATGATTTGTCTTACTGCATATAGACAGATAGATAGATAGACAGACAGATAGATAGATGTATTACAAACATATACACGAATACACACACGCAAATATATTACACACACACACATATATATATATATATATATATATATATATATATATATATATACATACATACATTCATACATACATACATACATACATACATACATACATACATATGGCAAAAGGGTTTTGTATCTATGAGATGCAGTGCGTCAAAACAAGCCTCGTACCCGTACGTACTCCAGGTCATTTACCAAGTTGGGTAATATCACGTAGCAAGTGTTACATGAAACTTTTTTCCCCCCAGAAGCATGAATGAGTACGTGTAAGATGGAGCATCGCAATTAGTCGCACTGGCACATGTACTTGCACCAACGCATGAGTTCCCTGTCATATATTTGTCAGAAAAAATCATAAATAGAACTTTTTAGACGGCTACATACGTTTGGGTTACATGGGATAAGTGGGTTGATAAACAGAATCGTCACAGCACTTTAACCCATAAAAGGTCATATTACCGGACTTTTTTAACAACTTTCTTTAAAAATACTTTGAGGAAGGACAATATTAAGCAGAATGAATGACGTACTATATTTAAAATTAAACGTCGCTGTAGACCGGTTTCGGGCAGGACAGCGCCTAAGTCTGCCGTGTGATCGATTTGCTCAAAACAATAGAGGCAACAACCGAAATATATCCCACAAGGACTGCAGCGTTCCCTCTTTCTATGCCTCAAGAAAAGGAAATTCTGGCCATTTAACCTGGCAATTGATCAGAACACATCACAACCCTACGTTTTTGTATTGAACTGCCATGGAATCGCTCAGCGTCTGCTCAATTAAACAAACCACCAGTGCAAAAGACACACCCATTATAACCTTATACTGAAGAAAATCAGACACACCGAGACATATCAAGATACTCACAAATTATTTTAACATCACTAAACACAGGTGAATTCCACTTTATCCTGACGTGATCGGCAGGGTATATTTAATTCTGCTCAATAATAGGGCTACTTGCATGTTTGCCTGGTTCCAAATTTTTTATAGCCTATATTTGCAAATATAAAGCTCTGTAGATGTCTTTCTAGTTTATAAAAAACGCCAACGACTTCGCAAAATATGTTTGTTGTAGGAGGTGTAGTTATGTGTGAGCTTTTGCACATAGCAAGAGGGACAACATTTCAGCGACCTTGAATAAATTTCCTGTGTACACGTGTGTCGGATTCAAAAGTAACCTTAAATTGACGTCAACGTTAAAGGTGCAAAAAGTTTATATTTCTGCGTTTTAATCCTTTTATTTCTATAATTAATTTCACCCGTAGAGCTACATGAAAATTTATGTCACCTCAAATACAGATTTGCCGCACGCATCAAGACTCAGTTTACATACGCTAACGTCATCATGTCACAGTGATCCGATTCCCACGAGTTGTATCATTGAGATGTACCATTGAGCTGCTAGCGGGTCGTTCACATTATCTTACTGGCAGTATAAACAGTTCTCGGAATAGAAAAAAGCCAACTCCCTTAGCAGCGTAAATCAGCAAAAACGACTGAAACTAAAACAATTCTTTCTAATTTATGCACATATTTATGCATGGTGGCTCGTTAAGTTTAGTTTAAACATATTTATTACAACTGGATCGCCCCCAGAGTACATCGAAATGTCACTAATGATGGGGGGGGGGTCTCCAGAACATGGAGTGACACACAAGATGTGTATTACAAAATACACAGGACAAAGCAAAGTAACCAAATAAGCTGAGTAAGGCGTGTCTGTTTGTCACCATACCCCTGTTATGAATATGAAATATACCGCGACATAAAGAAAAGTCTCTCTCTCTCTCTCTCTCTCTCTCTCTCTCTCTCTCTCTCTCTCTCTCTCTCTCTCTCTCTCTCTCTCTCTCTCTCTCTCTCTCTCTCTCTCTCTCTCTCTCTCTCTCTCTCTCTCTCTCTCTTGATACAGCAGGAAGGTCACCCATAAGTCTAAACATTCTTTGTTCTCTGCAATATATGAGCATGCCGGTACTGTTATGATTGTTTATTTTATATATATATATATATATATATATATATATATATATATATATATATATATATATATATGTAAATTACAAATGTGGGAGATGAGAGCGAGACAAAGCGCGCCTAGCGGTCAAAGAGCGCCGTTATTTTTTTTACAAGTTTAGGAGATAAAAAGTGCTTTGTTTCAGATTTTCCCGTCATTTTCAGGCTGTAAAACATTTCTTTGTGACTAGCAGGGTGCACCTAGGCATAATGGCTATCAACAACCGAGAAACATGCCTAACTGGAGTACCCATTTTTTAACTTTTAGTGTGCCTTATCTTAGGGCCTGAATTTTGCAAAGATATTTCTTTTACTTGTAATCGTGAATACCACCCTATAACTAAATATAATAACTGGAAATTCACAAGAACAGATGAAGGTCTCATTAAACACTCAAAGCTCTTCCAGGTGTCTTTGAAATTATGTTGTCAACTGGAAGATATTGCAGGACAAAGGGCACCTAGGGGTACAGCAAGGGGCGCCTGGGGATGGGAGTCCTCAATTTGCACTCACAATATCAGTGGAAAGCATTGGCTTTGTTTATCCCTCGCTGGGTTACATTCACGTACTTGGCCGAACCATTCCCTATCATCAACGAACTCGCCCCTTCCATATCCAAATACCAGCTGCTATATTCTGAATTCGAGGGGCCAGAGGGCGCCGGGGCGGCGCTCTTTGCCCCAACACACCCTCACTGCCTTCAGCCTACCTTACATGCAATCACACTTATCTCTCCATGTTGCACCTTTGCGGGTCTTATCTACGATATTTTACTTTGATGATACCGCCCAAGCCATACCAGCCCCATTTTATTCATTTTCGTCAAAGTCGACCGCAGATAACCTTATTCCATTATTTTAACAAAATTTGTCTTTTAACTGGCATTGTAATCTACAACGGTAGCAAGGCCCACTTTACAGCACACAAGAACTACACCTAATGCTTTATCTCCCCCTCCTCCGCACACACACATGATCATTAAATTTGCAGGGGCTCCCGTTTGCCCCATTGGGCTGAGTACAGAACGCTCCCTTTTACAGATGAGTTGGCAGACTAAGCTGAGAATGATCCCTACAAAGCACATAAAACATGTAAAGGGCTCTATTTTGCGAAGTTGTTTCATGTTACTTTTATCCACCAGTTTATTGCTTGATTGCAAGAGTACAAAAAAGTAAAAAAGGGGCGCTCTTTGCCCGGATCTTCCCCATATTTATGTCAATTCAGAACACATAGATATTGGTCGAAATTAGCAATAATATGGATAACAAATTCAGAGGGCCGTCAGCAATAGCAGACTGGCAAAAGTTAACGCAAATCCCTCTGAGTTGCTGGGAAAAGATTAAAATCAGCAAGCTGCAGAATCTGACAAATGATACCAAAGCGACATTTTCATTTAAGCATTTGACAATCATCTTTCTTTTTTTTTAGACTGTCATGTTGTCACCCGCAGGACACTAGGCCCTGAGTCCAACTTTTGCAAATCATTTAACGAAAAGAATTATTTCCGGCTTCTGCTTTCCACTTTATAATATCCGAGAGTATGAATAACGATATATTTCATCATGCTTGTGGGTCTAACCATATGAGGTTTTGACATGTCCAAGTTATTATTGAGTGAACCCTTGTTCTGACTTGTCTTGTGAAAAATCTTGAGTACACGTCTTCTTTAGGTGGTTTGTCGCGGAGCAATAGATATATTTTCAATTTTGATCTTGGGATCGATCATAAGGTTAAAGGAAAAATCCATGAAAGTTTGTGTAGGTGTTGAAAAGAAAGTGCTAAAACTTTGAAATATGCTCAAATGAAGTTATTTATACTGCAAAAATAGTTCAAATTAATTAGTCAAGATTTTAAGTTTTTAAGAGAAAATGATGGTTCATAAGTATAACTCGGGATGTGTTATCTTGGGTATCGCTTCCTCCCCGTACAGCACAGTATATCGACATAACGTTAACAATTTTGAACAACCCGTGAAGGAACATTATACTTTATCACGGAACAATCACGGCCCATTCCATTCCCAGTGAGGGGTAGGTTTTTAAAAACTTGTTCATATTCTGCATATTACAGACAGCTTTGGAAAGTGTCATTAGTTCGATGAGTGATCAGTCATACTGCTTTGCATACATTAAAGAAGATTCTTATGTCGCATGCACAATTTCAAGCAAAAAAACTTGCAAAATATTTTACACCAAAAAATCGGTTACCCCTTGTAAAAATATTGTGTACATCCGTTCAACTGATTTTAAAACCCTGACCAGTCCATATCGGGCATACAAACAGGGGGGAGTGCCCAGGGCTTCATCATGAAGGTGATATTGTTGCTGTTTTTAGCCTCCGTGGTCCTGGCCGGGCCTATGCAGAAGCGGGTTCGGTATGACGGGTGAGTTTTCAAGCTGTAAGTTTTGAAACGGAATGTACCAGTGATAAATTGCAAGATGAATCCAAATTTTGAAACAGCTATAATTAAAATTATTTGGAACGGGGATATATTCTTACTTGTGTTAATGGCAAACACAAACCTGGTCAAGATGGTCATATCGTTCCAAAAATAGTCAATTTCTTTTTATTTTGTTTCAGAAACACAAAATAGTTAACACGATTTTGATTTCTTTTTCGTTTTCATTGAAAAGGAATAAATCGAAAGAATTTTTCCTCTGTTTTTCATACGCTCTAGTCAGTAATAGATTATAGCAAAGTGAAGATACTTTGGAATGGGATGCAGTATATCCCTCCTTGTTTTGATTACTTGTGCTCGCTGATGTGTTGTAGCAGGCCCCGCGAAATGGTGAGTGAATGATGTTCATATGCATGGGTTTTAGTTAAAGTCTTTAACAAATATTTTGTGATTGTATGACCCTAACCAAATCACCCAGAACATTCATAAAAATAACTGGTTGCCCGACGCGTTATTTTTTTCAAGTCACAAAACTTGCCTAGCAAACGTGACTGGCATCAAACTTGCTTAAATTACTCAGTTGATATACATTTCCCCAAAGTAACAAGCCTGCCCGGGCGCACCCGGGCACGCCCAGACAACCTGACTGTCCAATAATAACACCTTTTGGGCTTAAAAGGACGTATTTTAAAACAATCTTCCACGTTTTTGTGCAAAACAACTAATCCTTGATTCTACCACAATTTGATACTTAGTCATCTTTATATTTTTCCCATATTTTGTTTGTTTGTTTGTTTTTATTTTTGTTTGTTAAAGGGTCTTTTTCTTTCTCAGTTGTACATGTTGTAATTAGATTAAAGGACCTTAACGGAAAGTTTTCTCTTGCTCGGCTCTGAAACAGCCCAAAGCGAAAGAAGGCATGCACAACAGGACCAGGCAAAGTTTGATCGTGAAATTTTCGATGAGTCAGGAGAACAATTTAGTGATTTAATACTGGTAATAGCAGGAATTTTCGTATTAACATGTGTATAGCCTATAGTAGTGTAGGTTATTTCTGAAACATAATATCGTGACAACTTTGTGATAACTGGAGATCTGTTTGGTGATGGGTTTCACGTTGACCTTGGCATCGAGTCGTCGTCACGTAACGGGTTAAGGCGATGTCTTTGTGTATCATAGTCACTCTGTCTGTTGTTTTTCCTTTCTGGTGGTTGAAAACTAAAACAAAAATAATAATACATAAAGTTCCTTCAAAACCCTGCTTTTTAAGACACGTGTGAATTTGATGTGGAAATTCTTGGGCCACAAAGGCCTACGTAGCAGTCAAGAAAAGTGCCTGCACCAAGAAGACCGAAAATGCTACATTTTATATCGATATTAATGCAACAGGAAGTCATCGAAACGGTTGGTACCAGGACAGTAAGGCCAATACCGCAACACAGGACAGTAAGGCCAATACCGCAACACAGGACAGTAAGGCCAATACCGCAACAGATCACACTCTTTTCTGACCACAATTCCCAGGACACCAAAGCATATAGTCTTTGTTAGTTTACTTGCAATGAAAGACCGTCAGCTGTATGTAATATTTTGGCTGGCATAGGGATAATAAAGATAATAATAATTTTATTAAGCCTCCATAATTGGAGAAAAAAAAGTACATTTTACAGACGACCATACAGTCTTGAACCAGTGTCGATCGGATACTGCTTTGTTATGATAGTGGTCAAAGGCAAAGCACGCCTTTGAACGCATTGAAGGGTGGGGGGGCATTTTCGATATATGGCAAACATAACGGCCACTATCCAATATAGAGAAAATCGTCTATCAAAGTACTAGTCTTTGTTTGACGATTTTCATGCAGTTGTTTAGCTTACAGCTCATCAGTTTTATTTGAACATGCTTTTTCCCAGAAAATGGTACAGTTTATTTTTGCTGTCTCAATTTTGGTCCTCAGTTTCTGATGGCCGAGAGCTCAGCTAGGCCTTTACTCGTATCAACTTCAGTATAACCAGCCCAGTCCGGGATGAACTGGGGGTACGACGGTAACCAAATATTTTGAAAAAATCAGGATACACTTAAAATGAATTATGATAATAACTGAATTGCCATCACAACAGGTCCAAATTTGCAGAAATTGAATTGTAAAATTAATTCAATTATAGCTTGAAACAAACGAAAACATGATATCATATGACCACAGAACTTCCTTATGACCTTTGATACATTTTAGTCACGTGACAAGCCTCTTCTTAGAATAGCGAATGAGTGTCAAACAGCGTCACTCGGTTCATTAGTCGTTCGTAAAGCTCCCAAGGACTGCCCACTCAAAAATCTTAAACATTGTCACAAATGTCTTAGTGTCAAGCAACATTATGGGACGGCCTTTGAGACGTGTGCAAAATGTAGTAGATACATGCTATCTTCTGGAGGAAGCAGGTGCCCCTTATATCATTTTATATCCTTGCTATTATCTGTCAATGGCTTATCGTCCGCCTTGATACAAATGCGGCTATGATAACATGCTTTAAGTCCAATCCAAAAAATGTACTGCCAGAAAAAGTTAATATCTGATAAACTATACCAGTACCGGTGATGACAAAAGTTGTGCTCATCTTGATTAAAATACTGCTTCAAATTCCTCGTGAGCCTTGCGATCAACTGCCACATGTCGTCACTATTAGAAGGAAGAAAATGGTCAAGGGGAAGCTTTTCTTCGGTGCGCTTTTTCAGATGTACAGAAACGTGTCGAGGAAAGTACTGACCTTGTCCAAACCTTTGCACTGAAAGAGTTAATGGGCAATTAACATGCATCCGCGGGGTTACCATGTGTTTAAGATAAACGCTGGAAAAATTGATAGAAGAGCCATATGTGCAACCTCGCCCTTTTTTACCCCGATTAAATTTCGCATATTTATAAACCAATGTAAGACAACTGCAGTAAAGCATGTTTGGAGCATTCGTATCACAACTGTTTAACTTAGGCAGGACTAAGAATAGGAGATGTTCATATGTAACTGCGATCCTGCGCACTTCCTGTGTGGCCGGGGCAACAGACTGATGCTTCCACCATAATCAGGGCAGATTCGTATTATATACTATGGAAACATCCATAAATAACACCTTTTCAACCAAAAGAGAGTCAATTTCTGATCAATTTAGCCATCCTTGATGTTTCAAATATATGTTAATACATTTTTCTAAGATTATTGAGTGTTCGTGTTGTTCTTTTTATTGGGAGAGTACTTTTGACCATGCTAAATACATGGATCTGCCCTGATGCAGGTGGCTCCCTCTTTTGCTCGATAGGTGTTAGAGTAGGACCGCATTTAAATATGAATACATCCTATTACTTTTGCGTCTCAATAATGCTTTGCCCCGCTTCAGATTTCAAAAATATCTTTTCCGGAGATCATCCGAATTTTTCAGTGTCAGGCAAAACGGAGAAATGTCACAGAGTAGGATCATGCTGTCAGCCTTAAAGCTATGTTGCAGTGACGGGAGGTTCAGAACTTTCTTATTCTTATATCCATCTTGCTTAAAAATTTCATATTTATTCAACAAATTTATTTATTCTTAAGAAGCCTGGGACTCCTGTAAGTGAGGTTTTCTTAGTTGTCTAGTTCATGCAAATAATTTCACTCTATTAACTTTCCTGGTTCGAATTTATTGTTCACTGTAATAAACATTCAGTAAAGAGGGTTCCTGATTTTGTGTTTGTAAGTCAAAATGATTTTAATTCATGGGCATAATGTGATATATCTGGGGTTCCATATTTAACAAACAGCATTTATTTGTCATACAGCAAATGGAACTTGAATGTCTAGGTTGAAAGAAAATGTCCTTCAAATGATCAAACTTGGGCCCAGGTGAGCATTTAATAATAATAATAATAATAATAATGATAATGATAATGATAATAATAATAATAATAATAATAATAATAATAATAATAATAATAATAATAATAATAATAATAATAATAATAATAATAATAATAATAATAATAATAATAATTTATTTCCTGAAACTAACCTTTTACAGCGGGGGCACCGTGGGCAGGGTAGAACCCATAGCATATCGTACATTTTCTTACATTGTGAACTAAAAACAGAAGCTCAGAAGACACAAGATATACATGTACAGACATGTAAATTGTGCCCACCCCCAGGCAAAACGTAACAGAGGACATATTGTGAAATACAGCAGATCTGCATACTGTAAAATACTGCAAATCTGCATGTGAAGTTTTGGCCAGGACCAACGTG
Organism: Hermodice carunculata; assembly: GCA_964020975.1. Taxonomy (NCBI): domain Eukaryota; kingdom Metazoa; phylum Annelida; class Polychaeta; order Eunicida; family Amphinomidae; genus Hermodice; species Hermodice carunculata. Next base: position 94,225,292 of record OZ026624.1, on the reverse strand, counting down.
AGATGTCTTTACCTATGTCAGATGATCAAGAGTTTCTCTCCGGATAAGCCATGCTTTTTTTCAAAAACAATCCCTGCAAGCACCGCCCAGTATATCATACTGTATTTTATCATAATTGGGTAATGTTTCGGCGAAAAGTAGTGCTAATTTATTAGAGAATGGAGATTGTGCAAAGTCTTCCCATAATTCATTTTTCCGGTTCCTACAAGACAGTTCTCCAAATTTGGCGGTATTTTGATTCTCAATCCAGTAAACCTTTGACATGTAAACCTGAGATGAGACAGATCCTCTATACCTTTAGTACACAATTTACATATTCCAATTTCGCAAAGTGTTTTCCAGACTAAGATATCTTGCCCGTGCCATGAACATGTAATAAATATCTTCCTGTATAGGTTATGAATCTTATTGATATATACTGTGTTAAGGAGGACTTATGGTCAATTTTCGTCGAAAAAATATGTTAAAATATGATCAGCTTTTCAGACTATAGATTGAAGGTAAGGTTAATCCTTTGCATATTAGTCCATTGATGTCTCTTTGTATAAATCAAAAGCTGAAAGCAAAGTTCATCTGTAATAATTCTGACGAGTTTAGCGTCGCTAACGGGATTCAGCAAGGTGAGATTTTGAGTCCGACACTGTTTGTCTATGTTGATGTTTTGTTAACAGAATTTGAGAAGGAAGAAGTGGGTGTACAGTTGGCAATCAATATATTGGTGCAGTTGACTATGCAGATGATCTGTTATCGCTGGCTCCTACAACATAGTCTTTGCAATATGATAACAGTTTTGTGAGAAGTACGCTGGGGAATATCGCGTTAAACGTAATCGTGCTAAAAGCCAGTTAATGATGCTTGGTGAAGGTCGGTGTGAGGCTGAGGTGTTTGTCTGTAGTGAGATGTTTAACATGGCTACAGATATGAATTATCTTGGGGATAGAATCACATGCTACACAAATGACTACCTTGCTTCTCCAGTAATTAGATATTTCAAAATTAAAGTAAACAGTTTTCTCCTTTTTGGGGATGGGGGGGGGGGTATTCAGACTGATACTAATAACTTATACTTTTCAAAGCAACACTGTTCTAGCTTTTATGGCAGTCATATGTGCATTGTATGATGAGGATATAGACAGGTTATGTGTTGAAAGGCACATGGCCATCAGAAGAGTTTCAACCTACATGACAGAACATATTGTAATCTTATGCCTCGTATAACATTGTTACCGCAGGGTCATTTTATATTTCATAAGAGACTTTTGAACATTTTTAGTGGATTTAACAGCAGCGATGGCAAGGTATATTTGACAGTTCAGATTTGAGAGTTTATATGTTTCATACTTTTTTCTTTTATTTATTCGTTTGTTTATTTATTTTTATTTTCATCTAGATAGACATAGTGTACATGGCACCTGGAAAAAAACTGTACATAGACACATTGAATAGGACAGGTTCAGTTTGTGTCTATTGTGAAAAACTTTGATGTTAGTTTAGTTTCACTGTGCCCAAAAAGTACATAAAATAAAAAGCTTGGGGGTTCTCCAGTTACGGAGACGCACCATGTACATACAGGTAAGACAGGCAGGAAAAATACGAAATGACCATGCACCTTACTAGGTGACAATACCATCAAACCAGAACAACTAAATTCTGCTCAATCTCATGTAAAGAAGACATATGCAAACTATGCGCCTACATAACATACTACTAGTGGCGTCTGAAGGGGAAGTATTTGCCCGGCCACAACTCGTCCGCTACACCAAGCGGACTAAGCAGGTAAAGACCTTCTCAGCAGGCAAACGACAGAATGACACAGATGGCTTCCAGCTACTGCATTGACAAAAGCGATGGTACTCTGTAACATGGAAATCAAGTCGTTCAATACGGAGAAAATGCACTTTTTTATTTTATAATAGTGTAGATAAGTGTTACATAACATGAACTCTAAAAATTGCCCCTAATATCTCAGCTGTTTATGTGTGCAAGTTTAAGAAAAATATCTAAAACTAGCCATACGGGAAGCACAATTTATGTAATGTCGAAATGTCAAACACAAATCCATCAGGTGCGGATAAAAAGTATTGTTTGAGGCCGACCTTCACGAACTTTGGCATAATCATGGAAACAGATGAGCCGCCTGTCCTTCTGGGTTACTCAACAAAAATAAATTATGATAATGATAAATTACAAAGCCAATGGGAAAATGACACGTCAAAACAAGATAGACAAAACCCCAGTACATGACAGGACCTGCAGTATATGCAAAGCTGTCGGAAACAAGTTACATGTTATGTTGGATTGCAACGCATTCAGATTTTCTCGCAATGACATGATCAAGAATTAGAAGTACTTTTACAGATTTTAAAGCAGTACAATAACAAAAATTATAGAATGTTCTTTGGAAATAAGAAGAAAATTGCTCTGATACCGAGCTTTGCGGGAATATTATTATTATTATTATTATCATCATCATCATCATCATCATCATCATCATCATCATCATCATTATTATTATTATTATTATTATTATTATTATTATTATTATTATTATTATTATTTCTTTTTTTCTTTTTTTTTCTTTCTTTTGTTTTCTTTTTCTTTCCATGTCTTGTGTGTGTGTTCTGGTCATGTACATAGCGTACTATCTTCTGGTCTGTATTTGTGACTGTGTTGTATGTGTTGTTGACCCATTTATACTGGATTGTATTGCTTTTTTCTGGGCTGTATTGTACTATATTGTGTTGTGTTTTAGTAGGTTGTTGTGACTGACAAATTACAGTGCGCAGTGTGAAACAGTGCAGTCATAAAGTCCTTCATTCATTCAATCACTGTCAAATACGATGCGTCACTGTGACATTGGAATCAAGTCACGCAATACGGAGGATACGCACTATTGTTTATGTTTTGTAGCAGTGTAGATAAGCGTTATATAAAATGAACTCTCAAAATTGTCTCTAGTATTTCACCTATTCATGTGTACAGATATAAGGACATAAGATCTGAAACGAGTCATACGCAAAAAACTGTAAACCTTTAGACACAAAAGCATAATTATCGTATTTTCAGCAATTTAAAAGATTGTACAAGTCTTATCGCAAGAACTTCAATCAGCAATTAGGCTGTAGATAACATCTTTATTTTGTCTGCTTGTGTCAATATATCTGATAAGGAGAGCAGGGGAAGGCATTCTGGTTGTTGCGACACATCTGCTACACAATACGCAGAAATGTATATATCGTTGATCAATGACAGGAGGCTCTCATCGGGAATTATACATGTATATTGTATAAAAGTAACAGAATGCTTGCTCTGAATGCTAAAGGAATGTCATCAGCTTGATATGTATTGAAGATGATAAATGTATCAATGTTAATATTAACATAAATAACTACTCTAGGGCATAAGATTATTTGATAATATGGCACAAAAGTTCTTAACAAGATCCCAAGCAGCCCTTTTACAGTTGCTTTTACAGATTTCTGAAATGTCAATATAAACGGGCTTCCCAAACTGCTAACAGCGTCTACTCCACAACGTTACATACACTGCGGCGTCTCCAGATTTACTCCAGGGCAATGATCAGATATGCAATGAAAACCATAAAATGTAGTGTGCATGAAGTTCAACCGGGATAGGAAATAATGGCAACGCATCAGGCGAAATAAAATACATATATATATATATATATATATATATATATATATATATATATATATATATATATATATATATATATATATATATATATATATATATGGGGTGGGGGTGGGAGTCACGGATTTGTACCATAATTCGCAGGAAAAATGTGTCCAAACAAAAAGATGTGCATGTCCCGAAGTCTCTCATTTTGTCAATCCCTGTTTTTGACTCACAAGCTTCTTGAAGACCTGCCACGTCGGCTTTGGGCGTTAATATTATTCATAATAAGGTGAAAATCTGATTTAATTCAACCCTGGAATATTTCCTACTTTAAAATGGTACTTTTGTTGCCTAAGCAGGCTAACCCCGTCTTTCCTTTTACAACATATGAACTCTGCTTGGTCAACCCACATTTTTTTTTATAGCAGTGTAAAATAAACTATAGACCCCTTCTCTCATGCGATGCACCAATCGGTATCACCTGGACCAGTACTTATCATTATTCTGAGGTTTAATGCCGATGTTACCCTGGCAAGCAAGCATTAACAATCAGTGATTGAAATAATTTCACAAAGACAAACACCACCCATGTAGAGACAGAGCAGGCATTGTGGATAAAAAATAAATAAATAACAAAAACTTGGTCTGTTCCACAGGCAAATGACACTCAAACGTCGCGACAGTGTCGCTGTGCTCCAATGAGAGCGCCATATTAATAATTGTACCCATCTTAAGTAATATTTGTGTTTTTAGAAAGAGCTGTAATGGTACTGGTCTTCAGGACAACTATCAGATTGATACCTTGATGTGCATAATAAGGCGAAAGTAAAAAAATTATCACTTCCTGGTGACGGGCTTTTCGTGCGAATAAAAAGGGCGACCACTACGCTAGGTTTAGCGTCTTACATACCAGTTCGCTAGGTTTACCGTCTTACATACCAGTTCGCTAGGTTTACCGTCTTACATACCAGTAGTCACGACTTGTACAATATACGTGAAGGTACAGACGGAGCCATAATGACACAAACATGCAGCTGACACAATTTTTTTATTTTCCTACTCGGTGAAAAAACGTGTAATGCCCTAGTCATGTATAATGAGAAAGGACGTGGCAAAGACAGGCTGACACTGGATCCTGCTTGGTGGGTTGCGGTGTTTCAGTCTGGGATGGCTGGTACGATTCCTCCTGTCTTCCAAACTTAGACTTTATACTGCGCTAACACGATTTATTTCCCACAGTACATAGCGAAGGGAGAGTCCATACCAGACGCGCTCTGCCATCGCAGGGACAAGGGTCCTATGCCAACACCAGTCCACTCGCTTGTTTGCCGACGGCTGTTCTCAGACCGCAGTACGAAAGAAAAGACAAACACGAACGGCATCGACCTAACTGATGCGCTCAGTTTTTGGTCATCCACCCAAAGTATTACAATTGTCCCCCGTGGGAGCACCGCCTGGCTGTGCTGTTAACTCGCTCCTTCTTTTCTGCATTTGATGCCCTCCTACAATGCAACTCACAGGAGCCTCTAAAACACTTTTTTTTTTTTTTTTTTTTTTTTTTTTTTTTTTGGCACGCTGCTTGCATCGCAGGCCTCGCGGGAGCGCCTCGCTCTTCGGCTCGTACCGGCACAAAAGTGTATTCTTATTTTGAACATTATTTAAGGTTTACTTCAATGCACCACATAAATTGGGGATTACTTTAATCTACGGTATATGACAAATATATTACCATTTCATGTATTTTTCTTCAACTGTTATACGATGCATTATGTATTTTTATGTATTTCCTCGTATTATGGACTTTAATAATAATAATAATAATAATAATAATAATAATAATAATAATAATAATAATAATAATAATAATATGTTTCTTGTATCTTGTAGACACAAGGTCATCCAAGTCAGGCCAAAGACAGAGAAGCAAGTTGAGGCTCTTCGCCAAATGCAGGAGTACATCCACCTTGGGGTACGTGGTACAAGTTTGGTGTTCTTATCACACCATCGTCAGCGATGAGCATTCAATTCACTCTGAATTCCTGGGTGCCACTAGCTGTCTTGCTTTTCTATTTAAGGCTCACGTGATTACCCTTGCATCACGTTATGTTTGCTTACGCTCCAATAAACTAACATTTCCTTGCTCCGTTTGCATGCGGTACTTGTCCACCAATGATCCATAAAGGTAATATGTTTATATATATATATATATATATATATATATATATATATATATATGTTTTATATATATATGTATATATATAAATATATACATATATATATATATATATATATATATATATATATATATATATATATATATATATATACTGTGTGAAGGTATATGTGCATTGTATAAATATCAATATATTGTGCGAAGAATTGTTATTTGTGTGCAGTATAAATCAAAGATATTTGCAAATACTTAAGGTTATTTGTGCCGTCAGATGGACTTCTGGACACAGCCCAATACGCACATCCCCGTGGACATCCACGTGCCGCCACAGAGCCTGGATACTGTCGTCAAGCTGCTGCTTAAAGAAGGCCTGACACACAAGGTACTCACTGAGAACCTGCAGAGGTGTGTACTTTGGTTACTGCAATCCCTCCTACTTAGTCACGCAAGCAACTGTTTTCGATCCATTTTCATATTTGCACGAAGCAGCCAATCACCCTTACAACTTCCGTCTTCAGTGCGGCTTTTTATACTCTGATAGTTATATCAAGCTGTAGGAATCTGTAGTTACTTTCTGCTGTTCATGGCATTGGTACACACACACACACACACACACACACACACACACACACACACACACACATACATACATATATATATATATATATATATATATATATATATATATATATATATATATATATATACTATACAAAAAATCATCACCATTTATGATCAACTCATCTTTGTAGTTTTCGGCTTCTTCACTGTTTGCTGGTAATATAGATTTTATCAAAGAAGCTTGTGGATTTTTCTCTGAATGAGGACTTGGAACACGTGAATATACTGTGACAACCTAATGCCGCAGATGGGGGCATGTGCAACAGAAACATGTTAACTGACGGCAGAGTACCTCACACTCCGCCAGTGGGCAAATCTGCAACGTGAACCGGAAACTAGACGAATGTGTATGTTGATCTGTTATTGCAGCTTGATGGACATCGAGGAGCACTCAAACATGCGCGCCAAGCGCCAGCTTAACTGGAACTGGTGGGAAAACATCTGGGGCAACGGTGGCAACAATGGTAACAATGGTAACAACGGTAACAGTGGTAACACTGGCAACCAGTTGAGGAACGTTGTGGGAACTTATGCCAGGTTTGACGACGTATGTTTGTTAAAGTAGACACACTCATCAACCAATAAACTTTATATATAGCATTTCCCATTCTGTCCACACATGTGTTCATTAGTTTTCCACATGGTTGTAAATTATAGGCATCATTGCAAGGTCTGTGTTGCAGGACAGTGACATTCATCATGCATTTAAATCTTGGAAGAACATTGGCGACAGAGGCGTGACAACAAAATCAAGTAACACCATCTCATATTTGGCAATTATCAAAGTGATTAATATTAGTTTGTTTAAATATCTATCCACCAAAGATAAATGCAAGAACAGCTGTTTGAAACCATTTGTTGTTTGTAAAGAAGCCACAAAAGGATGCCAAAAAATTTTATGATAAACGCTGGGTATCGATTACTTTGCAGATCAACACGTGGATGGAGAACATGGCCAGTCAGTACCCCACTATTGCCACTATACAGAGCATTGGAGTAACCTATGAAGGAAGGAATATGAAACTCATTAAGGTTAGTACAGTATTTTTTGTCAGCAAATGTTTAGTTTTATAACATTTACCATTGTACCAAGGTAGTCGGCCAATCAAATTGCATGATTAACATCTTTGCATTGTTGGCCTATCAAACTGCAATACTATAAGAAGTAAATCGGGGCGTAAACCTGTTCCCTTGCTGTTCCAGTCTAAAAGGTTTTTTTTTTCCAAACAAAACATATAAAACACGCAGCAGCTGACGTCATTTCTTTAATGCTGATTGATTTGACACAAGTGACGGCTCACGTTCTTACTGACCAGGAACTGATTGGTGTAAAAGCACAACCATTTCTTTCCAGCTTGGGCATAGGTGTAGCTAAAACCAGTTGCCGTGACAGGATAATAATAGTGTTGTTATTTTCTCAATGCTGTAATCAACACTACATCAGGTTTAAAGTTTGCCATCATTTCAACTGTCTTTGGGTTACAAATGCTGCACAAAAGCAGTTACAAGCTTCCCATTTTTAAGGAACTCAGACTACAGAGAAAGGGAGCTACTCCAAAAGAGAGAGAGAGAGAGATAGAGAGAGAGAAAGAGAGAGAGAGAGAAAGAGAGAGAGAGAGAGAGAGAGAGAGAGAGAGAGAGAGAGAGAGAGAGAGAGAGAGAGAGAGAGAGAGGAAACATATTAAAGTGTGAGAGGTGCGGACGTGATAAACTCATTTGCAGCCCGTCAAAACATTTAACCATGTCCCTATGGCAAACTGCAGGAATGCAACAGAAGTTTGTCCTTCTCTTTAAGATCGGTCGCGCGGGATCTAATAAGCCAGCCATGTGGATTGACTCGGGAATCCATGCTCGTGAGTGGATCAGTGTCGCAACTGCAGTCTGGATTATCAACGAGGTATGGTATTAACTGCATAGAGGACAAAAGCTACTAAAAATTGTTTCTTTTCCATCATTTGAAAATTGTTTAAATTGAAGATGGTACTTGCTAGATAAATTTGATCAGTTTTCTATAACTTACCAAGAGCTGAACCTGGCGAGCCCTGCAAGCTAGGCGTACCCTAAGTACAACCACGAAGCCTTTAATAAGCCTCACCATGACCAACTCGGAGTTAATGATTATTTTCTGGGTTGTATGGTCTGAAAATTTATCTAAAACTTTTGCAAGTATTTCAAATACACAAGGATAGAATTTTCCATATATCCTCGATATTACGTCCATAGGCTTTGTTTGATTGTTGCAGATGCTCACAAAGTATGGGACAGACACCGAGGTTACAAATTTGGTGAATGATTTCGACTGGTATATATTGCCTGTTGCCAACCCCGACGGATATGAGTACAGCCATCTATATGTGAGTCTTTTACTGGCTTTACTTTTCCTTTGACCAGGATTAGTCAATAATAGGGGATATGTATATTAAGTTCCCGCCCCAACTGCGTACCCGATTGCCTAGTCTCGCTTTGTGAGATATGGCGAGATACGGCCCAGTAAATGTGGGAACAAGCGGGATATTACCGGAAACCTACTGTAACGTTTCTCGGCTGCTATTGGGAATATCTGGTGTAATAATAAGGTATCAAGGTGCACTTTACATTAAACTCACATGCGAACAGTTACAACTTTTGCTGCTCAGATTTTCAGAATGGAATAGACGACAGCAAAGGCCGTTTTTGTACCTCTGCATCCATGCTCAAAGTCTTTGTCGGTCTATCCAGTTTCCCCAAACAGTAAAGAAATTTTAGATAGAAATATAATTCAGTTACATATTATGTATTGCTTCTGTTTTTAATGATGACTATATATGCATCAATATTTTTCCCACAGGAGCGCCTGTGGCGTAAAACGAGAAGTCGCAACAGCGGAAGTAGCTGTTATGGCACAGACCCTAACCGCAATTGGGATTACTATTGGGGAGGTACGGACTAGGTATATTTTGCTTGCTGTGGCACGATGTAGTTTTGGATGGCATTGTTTCCATCTGTTGCTTGCATGGTAATAGCAACCCAATAAAAGAAGATAATAGGAATGCCAAGGTTGGTGGGAAGACTTTCGTAATTGGGCCTAATGGACGAACTAATACACAGAATAAACGAGATCTTGTCGTTACTGTAGCTGAATGTGCTGATGAAAAACTAAATTTTGCTGTCAATGGGCAATGCACTATACATGACAAACGAAATTCTTGGGATGTCTTCTTGTCGAGGCTGCCTGATGCGCAGGTTAAGTCAGGAAATCTACATTGATACTTGTTTTAAAAGAAGAACGATGCAATATATGTACCCAAATTATATTTGGTACATGGACGGACTTGTTCGTAACCTGTCACAAATATTTAGGTACGTACGTACGGTTATGAATAGCTCTGTGTGTGTGTGTGCGTGTGTAGGCGTGTGTGTGTAGGCGTGTGTGTGTGTGTGTGTGTGTGTGTAGTATATAACAGTAATAGTACTTCCATGTTCAGATCTCTGTTAAAGAATACATGGGTCTTTTGATTTTGTCACGAAATTTTATTATTCATTGATTTTCTAATTTGTTCCTTATACATGCTTTCAATAAATTGGAAGGAAATCACCAAAGAGCCGTAATTGTTCCAAAGTTTCTGTAAATCTAATGAAGTTAGTATATCTTGTACTGAGTTTAGCCATGTTTATTCGTTATCTTGAGACAAATTACATCTAGATGCATGAAATAATAAGGACTTTTCATCAGATCTTCCTATTTCAAATCAATTTTTACAAACCTGAGCCATCATTTTGAGTGATGATGAACTCTTTCGAAGTTCGCCAAAGATTGCAATATTACACTATTTTCGATATACACCTAGACATTGCCTTTCAAAATGGATATACATTTTTTCGAATTGCGTTTTAAAATATCCTAAGATAGTGACGTATGAAATTATAGGCTCCCCCTATCTCAGAACCATAAAACAATACCCGGGAAATTACTTTCTCAAACAACGATATGTACATTTTCAAATTAGTGTCTCCCACATAAATAATCTATTTAGTCTTGACAAGCTTACCTTCTTAGCCTTGTCACATACCCCCTTGCAAAGAACTCGATTCCAAGGTATACATATCTCATAATAATATCTAATGCCATTTTCTCAAATATAAATTTTCTAGTTATTTCCTTACCGTCTAATTAAAAATTACAATTTTAGTCGTTTGTATATAAACATTTAATTTCTAATCGCGGCAATATTTTTGTAATGTATTGAAACCTTTCTGCAGTTCCCTCTGTGGTCCCGAAACAAGAATGACGTCATCGCCATGTAATGAGCAGTTAAAACTGTTTTTTCATAAAGTTTTGCAGGGTCACAAAAGCATTGAATTTGCTTAGTAAATCTTTGATACAGATATTAAATAAAGTGGTGCTTAACTCCTCTATTTATTTTATTACTTTCCGAAAGACCATTTGTAAATTTAGTGTGTAAAATTGACTTTTGATGCATATAGCGAATAATTTGGTACATATATCCATATGTACCACAATTTATCAATTTGTAAAATAAATCATCATGCCAAACGGTGTCAAATGCCTTCTTAAATTGACGAAGCATACCAATAGATTTTTCTTTTCATCTATTTGATTCTGTGATACTTATAGAGTAGAGAAATGTGTGTTCCTTGAATGCTATGAAGTAAGACATTGCATCATTTGGGGCTGCTGATAAAACGATCTATTGGCTAAAATAATCTTGATCACTTGTGGCTTAAAAATTCCCAAGCTGAGTGAAAACCTCACATCAGAAGGTAAAAGATTCCAAGTCAGAGCACCTAATTCGCTAAACTTTAGTTGGTCAAACTATGGATGATTTAAATTTCTGTTCTTATGACCGACCTCCTTAATGCACAATGTGTACACTTCCAGAAAAAATGGTCAACAAATCTCCAACACATCTGGTAACTGTAAGAGAGTTGTGCCTCAGACATGGCAAAATGTAATAGGACTCATCAAATTAGACTTCATTGCAATAAGTGCATTGAAGTGACTCATTGATTCATTATTTTTCTCTTCCTATACTCTGTATATAAATTACAATAACTTCAAAACATAATTAGATTGTACGAGTTAAGAAATGGTAATTGATGAAATGGTATACACAGGGATGCTACCATTCAAACTGGCTGCGGACTCGACCATGTCGTTCGTGCAATGAGAGTATTACTGATGTATTTTACCACTAGGTGCCAGCACCAGCTCCAACCCCTGTTCTGATATCTACAAGGGCAGACAGGCATTCTCTGAATCATGTTGCGGCAACATGAGAAACGTCATCAATCAGATCAAGGTCGAACTCAAAATGTACTTGTCCATCCACTCGTATTCACAACTGTGGCTGACTCCCTGGGGCTACACTTCATCTAGACCAAGTGATTATTTGGATGTAGTAAGTGTGACGCTGTTGAATAACACAACCCTTTCGCGTTCCTTTTGTCTTCACAACAGACCAAACGCTGCATTATGTCTACTACAAGTGAAGCGGAGAAGACAGATATTGGTTTAGCAAGGGAGCATCCTTTTTATCCCTTAACGTTAGCTGAGTGTGAGGCGTACATGTGCGTGGAAGGCCACTTCGCGGAGAGGTCCACCCACTCGGTATTCTTACCACCTAACATCACACCCCATCATTACTGGGTCATCATACAGTATACTTTTCTAATAATAAGATAACAGTACCATTTGAATTTCGTGGGGATAAAGTCATTGCGTGCCGAAGTTAGATATACTTTCAAAGGCACTGAATATCTGTGAAAAATGATGCACTTTCCGTTAACCATATACTAATATCACAACAAATAAGCCTTATACAATATGTTCCTTTCCAGGATAGAGTAGCAAACGCGGGGTCTACCGCTCTGTACAATGTCAACGGTATCAGGTTTACCGTGGGAACTCCGCCTGCCATTCTGTGTATGTATATATGTAAAAACGCCCATTGACTAACAATGAGGTTTATTTTCTAACTTCAAACGCTGATGCAAACAGAAGTTGTTAATTTCAAATTCGACCACAGTTTCTTGATATGGATCGTATTGCATTTATCAGTTTTGAAAAACACCCATGGCCTCGCGAAAATATATTCACATTTCAGAGACCCAGGGATGTCTATATAGATATAACAAATAAACAATATATATATATATATATATATATATATATATATATGTATATATATATAGGCCCTGATTGGATCATAGATGACGATATTTAATTGCCCATAGAAAAAAGTTCTGTCCATTTAGGTTTCTACCAGATGCTATACATGCGCGAGCATGTTAGCAATATTGGTAAGTCTTTGATATTATTATCAAAGACCTTAGTGAATGAAACCAGCCCACGATAAGTTTATGACGTCAGTATCATTGCCGCACTTCATCACTGAAAACAGGTATGGAATTATAAGTGATGCCAATAGTTGATTACTATTTTGAATTTGACTTTGCCTGCCATAAGAGAAATTACACTTGATCTTTCAGACAAGTCACATAAAATTAAACAATTTAGTACAAAAGATGTTTGACAAAAAATAAATAAATAAAATAAAACAACAACAACAACAAATCCCGAATAAACACTATATCCATTTTTCATTATCTGAAGGCACATATACGCTGCGTCAACTGTCAAAATGTAGACATATATTGCCCTCGGACTGCCGGCCCGCGGGTGTCAACACAGCATGTTCAGCCCAGCAAGCTTTGTATTTTGCTGTTACATCAATTTTTCATAGCGTAAAATGATTTAAAGTTTAAAAGCGTATTATATCGTTAGGGTCATGGAGGAAGGCAGGAGTAAAAGAATTCCTTATTTTATTTCATTACCCTATAGACGCAGCAGCTGGAGGTTCATACGACTGGGCGAAGGGTGTGGCTGGCATCAAGTACTCGTACACCCTTGAGCTGCGGCCCTCCGGCTCCGCATTCCAAGGATTCATCATTGACGCTTCCAACATCATTCCCAGTGGGCAAGAGGTGTGGGCCGGCATCAAAGCGGTGGCCAATGAAATCAAGTAAACTGCCGCATCCTGGTGAAAACAGTTCTGCAAACTTAATTTTATATATTAACAGTAAACTTAAAAATCATGTGACAGTGATGTCAAATAAACAAATTTTTCATATTGGACGATAATTGTGTTTGTAGATGATATAATTTGTTGGTCTGTGCCGTACTTGTATTTCACTTTAGATACCACAAGATTTGCTTTCTATTGTATGTGGTATATTGCATTTGTTTGTTTTCTTTGTGTGCGTGAACAGGTATTGATACCATATAGATATTCATTCAATTTGATTCACCTGAACTTGTATACACATGACCCAAACTCATAAGCATAGATTGTGCAAGGGTATGTTTTGTCTTATGGTACCCGAATTGTTTAAACACACACCTTACCGGCACCCAGCATTTACCAGTGTCAATGTATGATGATTTCCCAGTGCATGGGTCTGCGAATGTTTAGCCTTACATTAATATTTCGACCCTAAACGCACAACATTACTATGAACATGAAAATGGAATATTATGGTTTGCAACGAACAATGCATGACTGTCCCTCTGTGGCCCCAGAAGCTCAGCTGTTACAGGTGTGCATGACGCATTGAAATTTTTACGTACCGTATGAAATAACTATTTCTCACATAACTTGTAGGATCTTACAGGAATATCTTAGACGTAAGCAAATTTATTGACTTTAAATGGTGGCAAAATGATAACTTAGCCTAAAAAACAACAAAGGCAATTTGTTGAATGTTGCGGTTGACTTCAAATCAGAATGTTTTACGGCATAATTTATTTAGCATTGTAGCGATGCCAGTTTTTTAGCAGTGGAGATAATCAACCAATCATCATGCATCACCTTATACACAGTTAGCATTCCTGCATGATACATAAAAATATCCATTTCCATTTGCACCATGCACCTGCTTTATCAGGTGAACCTCAATACCCCACACCCTGTATCTTGAATTAGCATCCTAGGTTGCTGGCCGAACTATTAGATATTTTTGATGAAATATTTTTTGCTCTGCTGCGCATGAAACATGGGATCTCGCATTCCAATTGGCGAGCTTTGTGTCACATGAATTTTCACCTGAGATTACAAAGAAGCATGTAAGCTCAACCAACTTCAACGAATTTAGGGTAGAGCATTAAAAATCACTTGTATACACACACACACACACACACACACACACACACACATATATATATATGGAGAGAGAGCTTGTTTTCATTTACTTTTAATATTAAATATGAGTATCCTTTAAAAATGTACATTACAATGTGTCATAGTGTTATGAAATATCTCATTCTGATGCAAAAGCACTGGGTAATTTTGCTTCATTAATGTAATCATATCAATAAATATGTGGTCATCAAGTTTCTTTTTGTCTCATATCTTTTAGTTCAAAACTCCTTTTTAGACCACAGTAGTCAGATCGAATAACCTTAATATAAATGTCAACTGTGCATTGGATTGGTTTTATTATTGTGTCGTGTTTGTTTGTTTTTTTTTAATTTCCATAAAATCAGTGATTTATTTGGGTCTCCCCGGGTATAACTATTCGTTTCTATAAGAATAGTGATTTTCTCACCCAGATTGATTTCCTGGTAAAACCAAATGTACACCAGGCTGTGGATATTGGCATGGAGCCATGGTCACTAGGTCCGGTGACCAAAATCTTGGAAAAGATTGGGCTCAATTACACTGTACTGTTGCAGGATATCAATAGGTAAGCCTGTAGTTTTTCATTGTAACTTCTGAAAGAGGTCATGCCTTTACACACAATTTTAATTTCTGAAATTTGGTTTTTGTTTGCTTTATAATTAACGTAAAGCTGGTGGCAGCTACAGCATTGGACGGCTGCATGGATATGTTTGCTGTTTTGGAGTGACAGCGTGGTCCTAAAGTGTTGTTTATTAACTTACTCTGGTTCGTTTTATGATTATCAATTCGATGTCAGAGGATGAAATCATGTATGCCTGGATTGTTCTAAGGCCTAGTGATGCTCGAGATCACATAGACTTCTAGTATTTAGTTGCATAACATTGCTTCTTGACCACCATTGCCTAAACCTCCCACTCTGGGCCACAAAGCCCCACAAAATTGAGTTTGGAGTGGCGCCAGTGACGCCTCCACTCCATTCCTGTGGATCAGGGGGACTTCCGATGAGCATGCACCCCTATTCTTCCATCCTCCTCCAGTGCAATCTCTGGCTGCTGCTAAGAGTTGGGAGCTCTGGTGACTTTCATTTCGGAGAAAATGTTTTAGTGCTGTACGTACTACCTCTACTGCAGAATTTGTTTTCTAATTTCTCCTAATCTTGTTTGAGATGGGGAAGGTTTATATTTGATCTGTGAATCCCCAAGCAAACTGTGGAAGGCCGGTCTTGGCTCAAAACTGATCTTTTCCAAGGTGGTGTCTGGCAGGTCAAATTGCAGATAGAGGGAAGAAAGTGGCAGTCAGACAATTGCTGCTTGGCAGTGTGCTGTGGGTGCAGAGCCAGAGACCACTTCACCTTCTCCCTTGTCAGGTGGAGGGCAGAAGATGGATTATTTGAACAACTTCATGGCAGCCTGGCACTACGATGAGCACTACTACGGTTGTCATCAACAGCTTGGCTGGGTGTGTTCTCGAGAGAATACATGCAGGCTTTGTGCAAGGTGGGAAAATGACAAGTGGTTGCTCTACAAGTAGTCCCAGAGGAAGAGTGAGAGGGCTGCCAAATGTTGGCCACCAAGCCTTCTGCCCTAGAGATGGCACTAAAGAAATGGAAGGGAACCCAGTTGGCTACACCTAAGGATGTTTACATATGATAGGTTGCCTTTAGGAGACCCAAGGAGGATGCTAAAGGCTCTGTCTTCATGAGTCCTGCTCTGATATCTCTGTGTCAGCTCTAAGTTCCCTCTTGGATGACCTCCAGCATTCAGAGCAGATTTGGGAGAGGGTCCTGAACTGGCTTGGTCAGGTGGCCTTACTCATGACTTCTTTATCACGGGTGATTGATCACCAGACCAGGATGGCCTGCACTCTAGAGGTGAACTTGAGTTTCCTACACAGGAATGCCCCTCTCTAGGGTCAGAAGTTACTTGACCCAATGTACTGCTGAGTGCATATAGGGCCCCCCTTCTTTTACATGCTGTTTGGAGGAGAGATGGCTTACCAGTGCAGGACCTTCATGCATGCTCTGCAGAACAGGCCAGGATGAAGGCTTTGATCAACTCCATTAGGTTGCTTTCCTCCCTGGCTACCACCAACCAAAAGTATGAGACCCGGACCTCACCAGTTTTCCCCAGGCCTGAGCCATGTGTTGCAAGGGTCAAGGAAGAGCAGGAAGTGATCTGGGAAGGACAAGAAGACTCATAAACGTAAGAAGCTGGGCAATCATCAGGGCTCCTGACTCTTTCCTTCCGAACCACACTGTCTCAGGGTTACCCTATGCCACCGCTATAGGTGTCTCCAAGTGCCCAGTTGGTAGTTGCCTTTCTGCCTTTCACTCACAGTGAGAGTCTATCATAGACAGCACGTTTGCGTTAAATACCCTGAGACACAGCTATTTGCTGCCTTTTGGTGAAGACAGGCCTCGGCTATGCCACGAACCCAAGTGGTTCAGGCATCCCACAAAGGAGCCCAAAGGATCAACCTCCCTAGATGTGGTGCTAAAGCTACAGAGCAAGAATGCCATACAACGGGTGGAGGATCCCAGGTTTCCAGGGTTCTACAACCTACTCGTCCTACTCCCCAAGCAGGACAGAGGTTGGTGTCCAGTTAAAGACCTGTCATTAACGGATGCTTGGAGATTGCATCCTTCAGGATGGAAGCGCTACAATCAGTGGTAGTGGCCCTGTGGCCCAAGGAGTGGATGACATCTTTGAACCTCAAGGGCATGTTCTTCCAGGTGCCCATTACGGAGACTTCAAGGAAGTATCTGTGGTTTGAATTCTAGGGCCTAATTTATCAGTTCAGGGCACTTCCATTCATGTTTGCCATAGCCCCTTTGGTAATCAGTCAGTCCTGGCAGCTGGTAGCCCAGCAGCTTCCCCAGAGTGCCATGCACAGTTGTGTGTACCTGGCTGACTGCCTGATCAGGGTGCTATGGCACTACACCCAGACTGTTCCATGCCGATGCAAATGCTTAGGTCAGATTGTGAATCTCCCCAAGTCCAGTCTAATGTCAGAGCATATCCTTGTCTTTCTCAGCATCCAGTTCAATCTGGTCACCTTCATCTGTTGTCCTTTGGAGGGCAGGTTGGAGAGACTCCAGCTGATCCTCAAGGCATTTCTGATTCAAGAGATTCATTTGTCCCTGCAGTGGTAAACACTAATAGGCTCCCTGACCTCAATGGACTCCAAGTACCCCATGGGCTAAGGACACTGTTTTCCATTGCAGCATGCTGACAGATGGTTGAAGGACCAGAGCTACCAAGTGCAGCTGCCAGTACTCCCAAAGGACCACCAGCACCTCATTTAGTTGATCAAGTTGGAGAATGTCATGTCAGGTCAGACATTAATGTCATTTCAGGCACAAATCACCAAGTATATGGACTCATCTGTGTCTAGGTGGGGAGCCCACATGGAGGGCTGGGTGGTATTGGGGTTTTCACCCATACAAGCCACATCCCACAACATAAACTGTTTGGAACTAGAGGCAATACACTTATCACTCCTCCACTATCAAGATCTAGTGGAGCACAAACATATTCTTGTTATGTGCACTAACAGAACCAAGATTGCTTACCTGAACTGGCAAGGTGGGTCACACTCCCAAAAGCCGACAGAACTAGCAATCTCACATGCATGCAAGGCATGTCCCTGGACTATAAAATGTCTTGTCCAACCAACCCTCCAGAAGAGGTCAGCCAGTAAGGATGGAGTGGTAGCTCCACGCATGGTCACTGAGGCTATATGGGCCAGGTGGGGTGCCCCACACGTGGATCTGTTCACTACAACTGGAAACACAAAACTTCCAGTTCATGTATCGCCTGTCCCAGATCCCTAGGCCCTAGTGGTGGATGCTCTAGCCATGGACTGGAGCAACCCTTGGGCTCCTGCCTTTCCCCCTCCACAGCTCCTTGGACCCTGTAGTGCTCAACCTCCATCCTTGGGGGTTGTCACAAGGCACATCCACATCAGAGATCTCTCTGAATCTGTCGCAGATATCCTGAGGTCTTTCACAGCACATTCACAACAGAGGTTTCTCTTAATTAGTGGCTGATAAACTGAGGAGGTCTTGAGACTCTTCTCTAGTGGTATACCTAGCGCGATAGAAAGTGTTCTCAAGTTGGTGTGCCAGTCAGAAAATACATTTGCAGTCTGCACATATCATTGATATTGCAGACTGTCCACTCTATCAATGGGAGGTCTTTGGTAAGATCTCAAGAACTGCGAAGGGGTTGCCATCCACCATCTCCTCAACCTTAGCAAAAATCCTAGACATTCCCATAGGGAGCAATCCTTATCTGTCGCCACTTGTAGGCCCTTCTATATGGACAAACCAGCTGATAGGTAGTCCCTGCTACGGTGGGACCTCCCACTGGACTAAGTCATGCTGAAGAGGCTTTTAGAGTGTCTAGAAGACAACCCACAGATGGACCTCAAGTACTGGACTTGGAAAACTTGTTTTTTCTTAACACTTACATTTGGGGCTAGAAGAAGCAAGATCCGTGACTAGCTATGGTACATGACCAAACCCAAAGGTCACCTGACTACCTCTAAGTGATCCTCAGACATCACTTGGGCTTCCTTGTAAAGCACCAAGTGGGTTGAGATCCATCTATGACCTTTAGGGGTTTTACAATTCATGCCATGGATACAGCTCTACCCCCTGAGGAAAGGGCATTGTGACCTGTGATAGCCCTGCATTGGTATCTCTTGCATAAGGATGGTGTCAGACTTAGAGGTCTACCCTCTTTATGCCCCTAGATAAGCCCAAAAGGAACAAATCTGCTGAAATATGATCTCATTGTGGTTTAAGCAGACCAATCTGAAAGCCTACAAGAATGCTTTGGCCTTTGGCCCTGAAGCAGGTCATGGCTAGAGCTCATGAGGCTGGAGCCTTTAATGCTTCTTGGCAAGCCCTTAAGAACATCCCTGTTGTTGATATTCTCTGGGCATGCTGCTGGCATTTGTCTACGATTTTTACCAAGCACTACTTGCATGACTTGATCATGCTGGAGGAGGGCATTTATACCTTTGCTGGCATCGAAGGCTCCTTTGCATAGGTTTCTGATGCTTTTCCATTAGACTTCCCTTGTCCCCTCAGGCCAGCTACCATTTTCCAGTTTCTGATGCCCTCAGGGTTTAGACTCAGATGTAGTCTTTAGGTCGGCATACATTAAAGGAGTATGCCTACCACCTTGTCTCGGACTTGTATTGGTTGATTTCCCCCAGATCAGCCAGGTGACAGCCTGCGGACCCATTTCAATGGACACTGCCTCATGTTAACGTGTGACCCCTCCCTTTCCCCCACCAGCACCTGCTATGTATTCCATGATTCACTGGTTTTGCTCCTCTCATGTTGGTGGGTGGTGTGTGTGGGTGGGGGGGGGGGGGCATTGGCATTGGCAGTTCCAAGCTGGTTGATAAGGAGGGTTTCCAGGCTTAGGCCAGGATTCTGCTGTTGACTGCATCAAGTCCCTGAACCTTTCAGGTTTTCCCAACAAACAAGGCTTCCTCACTCAGACCCAGTACTGCCACACTGTTGGTCCTGGTGGTTGTTGGTCAGTATGCGTGTATTGTTGCACCCTCCTGTAAAGCATTTGTATATCAGCAATGGTGGTGGGGAGGTGATGTTTCTTGATTTTCGGTATTAGTGAGTATACTTACCTCTCAACCATCAAAGAACCCAGCAGACCACCCCACTGCCTGTCCACAGTGGACGTCTATTGACCAATCATCAAATAGGAAGGAAAAATAGGGCCCCATGTGCACCTAATGTCACCCCCTGGATCCACAAAAACCGAGTGGAGGTACCCCCAGGATGGCCAGGTCTTGAGAACAATCAAGTCCCAAGTGGACTGTGTTGTGGCCCAGCCATGGAGGTCCAGGCAATGGTGGTCGAGAGGTGAGTATTACTAAAAAGTTCACGCTTTTGTCCTTTCAAGAGATGCAAGACATTCTTGTTATCCTTTGCACCTAAACATTATACATGCCATTATTTAATTTGATTTGAGCTCTTCATTAATAGTCTATTTAGCTTGTACAGTTGTATGAATAAAGATACATTAGATTATCACACAAATAGTAAGTTCCTGCCCCTGCATACACTTAAACATTATTGTTGCCATGTAAAATTTCCATCTCTCTTTGATATTCTGCTAATTTCAACCTATCACAATATCTTCTCCTCTGTAGTTAATATAATCATATTTACCAGTGAAGATTCTTGCCACAGCATTCTGCAGTCTCTGTGCACATTTTAGACCTGTATCAGTACATGTACCCCATAATCAAAACATGATAAAATTGTGTAGGAAACCACTAGTTCTAATGTTGGTTTGGGTAAAAATTTGCTAAGACGTCTGAGTACTGCAAGCTTTGAGATGATCTTGGAATGCATTTTCTTAATATTCTTTTACATGATAAATAATAATCACATTAACACCTAAATATTTAACACAATCAGCCTGGTTAACTATTTGACTATCTAAAAAAACGCTAAATCAACCTTAACATTTCTTTTTCTGTTAATTAACATAGAATAGCACTTATTTTCCTTAATTGACAATCTATTGCACCTATACCATGGGCGACTTCATCTAGGACGAGCTGCAGTGCTTTAGTCCCTTTATTAAGTGATGCTCCTGTTGTATAAAAGATAGAATCGTCAACAAATAAATTGCATGAACCATTATTTAGATATTGTACTAAATCATAAACGCAAATTAAGAAGAACACAGGACTGAGGGTTGACCCTTGAGGGACCTCTTTGTTAAGTACTTGTTGATCAGATAATATTCCATTACACGATACTACTTGCTTTCTATTACACAAATATGAAGAAAACCACGCCAGTTCCTTGTCCAAGATACTATATTTCTTGAGTTTTTCCTTGAAAATGTCGTGCTTTTTAGTATGAAAACAATTCTGAAGATCGAGGAAACATATTGCTGTAATAATCACATCATTTAGATTTGTAAACCTGTCGTCAGTATCTTTATGTAAACAGGTCTGAGGGAAATGCTTTTTAAGTACGCACTTTGTTCGGCACTGAATACCTCTTTGCCCTTCATAACGTGACATCGAAGTGAAACGGTCTATAATCGTTCAATTCAAGTGTTGCACCTTGCCCTTGTAGACTGGGGTAACACGCGACAGTTTCAAATCATCTCGTAATACTGTTTCTGAAATTAAAAAATAAAAAATATGCATTAAAGATGGCCGAATCAGCCCTGAGCCCAGCGGTAATATCCTGGTGTCAAAATCGAAAATATCAACAGAACTTACATTTGAAAGCTCTTGCAATTTACGAATTACAGAAGTAGTGTTAAAGTAAGATTAACTGAACTTGTACATACTAGAAGGGCCTTTCCATAAAAGATCATTAGTAAAGTGAGGTATACGTAGATTTTGAGAGACTTTATTTCCTATTAATGCAAAGTACTTACTGAAACAACCAGAACTGATGCCATGTGAAATTTTTATTTGTTGACTTTTTGCTTGGAAATACTTGTCTAATATCTTTCCACAAGGATGCAGGGTTTCTGCCCCGCCTATTAAGTAGCATACTAGTAACATAATTTTGTTTCTCAGTTCTGATTCACCCAGTCATTTTATTTCTCATGTCTTTATACTGCTCCCATATCTGCTGATCAAATGTACTAACATCCTAACATCAGCTTCATGTAACCGATCACGTGTACACAACTTTTTTTTTATCTGTCTATTAACCAAAGGATTTCTACGATCTTAAGCCCTATGGTTTTGACAGATGCATATAAATTACAAAATTTAAGCACCTCACCTTTCCACAGATTTCTGGCTTCATTAACGTCAGATATCATTGAGATATTGAGTAGCCCATCAGAACGACTCAGATCTTGAATGAAATCAAATTCATCAAATTTTTATTATGTCTGAAAGGTACTTCCTTATGTCTTTTTCCAATCCGTATTTACAGTGAATATAGTATACATATCGCGATATTAAGCAGTTAAATCACTTATTTGTATACAAAAGAACACCACCTCCATGACAGTTTCTGTTATTTCGAAATACATTATAACCATCAATATATATTTCTGCATTAGAAACACTCTCATCTAACCAAGTTCCATTAACAGATAACACATCTGTATTGAGTTGATTTACCTTCATTGTATATATGATATGAATGGACGCTTTCATAATATGGGTGTAGATTAATAGAGGTGATGCAAAATGCTCTCTGTGCACTAGGATGTTCCCGTATAAATGGGAAAGCAGTTAATTATACGCAAAAAATTACCAAAGGGTAAATTTTGAAACATGGTTATTACGAATACTCATTGTTTACTTGTTTG
Source organism: Hermodice carunculata (assembly GCA_964020975.1). Classification (NCBI taxonomy): domain Eukaryota; kingdom Metazoa; phylum Annelida; class Polychaeta; order Eunicida; family Amphinomidae; genus Hermodice; species Hermodice carunculata. The sequence continues at coordinate 94,202,349 of OZ026624.1, read as the reverse complement.
GATTGGCATGAACAATGTGTAGAAAAGTATTTCCATCCCACATGGTCCTTTCCCTTTTAACAGCCGTATTGATCGGAAAGTGGACACCGGCACAAATGAACATGAGTTAAATCGACATCGTGGCAAGAGTAGCAGGCAAAGGCCTGGTTCGGCATTGTGGAGGGATCCCTTGGACGTGCGAGGTAACATAGGCATTTCACGTGGCATTTTACGTCACGAGGAGGAGGTGTATGACGTCATGGAAGAGGGCAGCACTTCGGGCAGTGGGGATGATGATAAAGACAGCAAGCTGACGAATGGTATGCTACACAATGACACAGATGACACAACAAAGAACACAGACAACCCATATCTATGGAACAAACCTCTGAAGGATGTTGTTAGGACTTTTCCACAGCTTGATGATGTGAGTCCATTGCCGGTTACTTTTTTGCACTAACAAGCCGTACCGGGTAATATAAGAAAGAGAGTAGCACGTGTTTTAAACACATTTATTCAAAACAAAAACAAAAACGATTGGAAAACAGGCTTTGCCTCCAAAAATCCCTGTATAGCGACTATAGCACGTTGAGTTCGTACTAATCAAGATTTATGTCAGTCTCAGATCAAGTCGTGACTGTTTCTTGTTTCAAATCTAAAACTGAATGTATTATATTCTTGTCGACACTAGACAAGTTGCTTTCGTCTGTATGTGCAGTATAGATGGATAAACCTTTGAAGATGTTTGCATTAATGAGATTTGAGGTTTGATTTAGGTACTGATTATTGTGACTATGGATATTAGTAGACAGTGAAAAAACTTACGACAACAATAACAAACCCCGTAAAATTCTTCGGACATTCATTTCATGTTACCATTTCTGGAATTGATGTCTTGTATCCTGTCATATGACCCAAATTGAGATAAGTGACATTCTTTCCAAACTGGTCAACATCAGTGACATTGTTCTCAATACATTTTTCAGTACATTTTACTGCTTTCGGTCCACCGGATAGGAGGCTACCAACCATATGCTAAGTCATTTGACACCATGACAGGCCTGTATTTGGAAAACAATAAAGTGGAATTAATGAACATGATATTTATTGGTTTATTTGCTTTGGGAAAGGGTGTTCGAAATAAACACAATACGGTTTTGGATGTTCAGTGTTATAACACGTTGGCATGTCTGCTTCTTGGTTTCATTTATTCCTCCATTGTACGCTTGTAACTCTCTTCAAACCAAAAACAATCAGATAAGAAGAAACAAACAAACAAACAAACAAACAAACAGAGCATATGCGTTCCTTTTGTCAGATCAATCTCTGGATGGAGGCTGTAGTGGTGCTTTACGGTCACATCTGTTCAGTGGAGACCATAGGGAAATCCTACGACGGTCGCCTTATGAGGGTCATGAAGGTGGCCAGTTTCGGAAACACGGTAACAAGCTTATTACATGCACTGTACTTTGAGCTCTCTCTCTCTCTCTCTCTCTCTCTCTCTCTCTCTCTCTCTCTCTCTCTCTCTCTCTCTCTCTCTCTCTCTCTCTCTCTCTCTCTCTCTCTCTCTCTCTCTCTCTCTCTCTCTCTCTCTCTCTCTCTCTCTCTCTCTCTCTCTCTCTCTCTCTCAGGTGTCAACATTGTGTGCTGTACATAAATCATCTTTTCACTCCATATGGAGTCCACTGGCACTCTTTCTGGATATTACACAACTAGAGAACGACGCATTTGTTCGGGAGGTGATAATTATTAGCTTTGTATTCAAACTTAGGCTATTCACTTTGACGTACAGTTACTGCTTGTTGTATGAGCGTTGTGAAAGTTACGGTCCCTATGTGACTCTACCCAGATCACTCGATCAGTTTCCTGACACAAGCATATCCATGTCACCACTTTGCGTCAATTTCTGCACAGTCACTGCTTACTAGGTTCAAGGTTTAAATTAAAAAGTGGGTGACCGGACCAAACAAACGCTTACACTGTCTCTTAGTTTATTTATTTATTTATTTACTCACTTACTTACTCACTTACTTACTTACTTTCTTACTTATTCATTCATTCATTCATTCATTCATTCATTCATTTATTTATTTATTTATTTATTTATTTATTTATTTATTTATCTATCTATCTATCTATCTATTTATTTATGTATTTATTTATTTATTTATTATTTTATTTATTTAATTAATTATTTATTTGTTATGGACTGGAAAATATGGGTTGGTTTAAGATGTGAAAACCTTAAAATTTCCAGTTGCACGTGGGAAATTATCATTATAATCCTTTTCATGGAGTGCACGCTTGGCAGAGCTGTAGCACGCCCCGCCTTTCACCTGTGCGGCCCGGGTTCGTTCACGCCCGGGGGAAGCAAGTGGAAAGAGTTCTACCACTGTGACCATGCACTGTGGTTTTTCTCCGAGTCGTTCGGTTTCCTCCACCACACAAGTAGGTAGGAAAGTATACGCCAACAGATGTGCCATTGAGAGTGATTAACAAATGCTTGGCCTTTTTCGGCAATCATGTAGATGATATGGGTCTATACTTCTTTTTATTATTTTCAGGGAGTGACAACTGCTAAAATCATTTTGAATAGTCTCAAATGTTTATATTGCGTTCGGGTATTGCTTTTTGTAATGGAATAGTCCTGTTGCACTTGACTGTGAGGCTCTCTCTGAAACTAGTATATTTTGAGGATAAATATGATAAATTGAAAGTGTTGTAATATTATATTACCGTACATCTAAACAATCCAAAAGTATTCTGGGCAACAATAGTATGACCACACTCAGAAATGTCAACGTTCAACAAGATTGAAAAGAAATGTCAACTGCGTGATTTTTGTGTGTGTGTGCTTCTTGTAACACATTGAAAGTTTGTCAAGCATTCCCAATAAAAGTGGGAAAATATTGCTTAAAATATTTTTAAAATGTGAAAATTAGGGCATCAAATATATCGTTACGCGACTTAGCTTGTTTATACCGACTCCATACTGTTTCAAGTCTCACAAAAAACAGTGTGCATTGTCATATTCCTATAGTTTTTGTTACAAATTGTATACAACAAATAAAGTATAGTTATAACTTTCTAATTCAGGAAGTAAGACTGTCCTTTGATAGCCTTGAAACCCAGAAGAAAATAAGTCATGTGCTTGAATATTTGGACCTATCAATCACTCTTGTACAAAGTCTTTTTTCGGGTATTGTTATCATCTCACATGCTGGCTCCATGCCACGCCGCTTGACAAAATTTACGGTTCAACGTTGTGACACGAAAAAATAAGCTCACGGAAGTAGCTTTTTTAGTATAGGAAACCATTCTTTTGATGAAATTAATGGGTGAAAAAATGAACAATAACAAAGATTTTGTGGCAACATGATCATTTAATGAGCACGTCAAGAAAATATAAAATATGTTTCTGAACAGTATGTTGATTATTTCTCTTTAAGGCCATGTCTGCTTTCACCCACTTTCGACTTCTGGTCTCTTCGTATGAAGAAAGTCATTAAATGCTTGGTCATAGTAATTTATCAACATATAACACGGAAGCAAACGATCCATTATGGTGTTCCTTGCTATACATAACAGACATACATACGTATGTACATGCATACATACGTACATACATAGATACGCACGTGTATACACACGGACGCACATGCATACATACATACATACATGCATACAGGCTCAGCACTACCTTGCTAAATGTAAGACATGAATATATTTCATTCTCTTCATGCGAAGTTTGAAAAGCTGCCCGTATACATTACACACACACACACACACACACACACACACATATATATATATATATATATATATATATATATATATATATATATATATATATGCTTAATATAATATCATTGAGAAATAGGTTAGGCTTTTCCATAAAGACATCGCTTGATTACATCAAAAAAAAATACACTCAATCTTTGTCAGACCTTTGAAATGTAATGCCCGTTAAAAGTTAGGCACATTACATTAACATTAAACGGCGCACATTTAAACGTTAAATATTAAAGCAGCGCTAAACGTAAATAGAGTAAATGTACCTAAGTCGGAAGGATTGACATTAATTGTAAATGATGGAACCACAGTGTTAGGTGTTTATACATGGACGCTTTATGTTAATGAGTGATTTTTACTGACAAATATACATGTTAAGTATGGTCACTGCATTATAGGGTACGAAGGAAAGTCCTCCCATTACCAGGATCAGTATGTAGGCATCACGGTAATGACCCCCGGTTTTCGAGTACCTGCAAAATGTTTTACACTTGCATTTTGAATCTAAGTGCGAGTTCAGACCCTTTCATTTCCTTGGGCGCTGTAGATAAATCGACTCCTATGTTATTACATCCTCGTATTGCTCATTGCCCTTGTTCCCGGTTCCGGCGGGGCTAAGCGATAACAAATCTCAAATATAGAATATTGACCTCTTATTTTTCCCGAATGTAGAATATTACCCCCTCCCTCCCCCCTCACTTTCCCCAGAGCGGATATGTATAACATTATAATATAGGTCGGATACCTACCCTCGAGCCTACCTACCTTTCCTAACCCAAGTAACCTGCTCACCAACCCCCAACCCCGTTACATTAGGAAGGATATTTGCATGTTGCGTGAAAATTTAATATTAGAACTTCAGGAGCTTAAAGTACATACAACGTTAACTGTAAATAATGTAGAGTTTATTTGTACATGTATATGAATGTGCGCTCCAACCTACCCATAGATAAACCTCCGTACGTACGTGCATATGCATGTACGCAAGATATATATATATAGAGAGAGAGAGAGACAGAGAAAGAGAGAGAGAGAGAGAGAGAGAGAGAGAGAGAGAGAGAGAGAGAGAGAGAGAGAGAGAGAGAGAGTTATTTAACAAAGTAGGTAGTACTCCTTTCTGGATGTCTCTTTAACAGTGAACTACATAGGGTAAATCACGTGCTTTCATGTTTACATGAGGATGTATATACCTACTTACATGCATACGTCTACATGTACGTATATATATGTATATATATATATATATATATATATATATATATATATATATATATATATATATATATATATATATATATATATATATGACCACGGAATGGACGGGTCTAGAACCAACAACCTTTGGCACAAATCACCTGGGCGAAAATGGGAAACGCACATACCAACTGCACCAAATTCCCATTGCTAAAACAAATGGTTCATTCATATATATATATATATATATAATATATATATATATATATATATATATATATATATCTGTGTGTGTGTGTGTGTGTGTATATATGTATATATATATATATATATATATATATATATATATATATATATATATATATATATATATATATATATATATATATATAGACCTGCCAACCTTGAAAACCTGTAAAAGGAAAAAATATGTTCCCTAAAAGTGATCAATGGCTGAGAAAGTGTGCAGTATTCAATTTATGTCTATGACAGTTATTTTCAACTGAAGATGAGTTTTTCTTGAACAATTTTTATGTGTTCAAAATTAAACTTGCACGAAAACTTTTTAAGTGTATCCACAGGATTTTTGCTTTATTATTAAATCAAAATGGGAACTGTATTGCAAGAATCCTCATTGTGAATTTCCATAGGTGTCACAACACTGTATTATTGGTAGGCATTGCACTATAATTTGCTAATTTTATTAGAGACAGACAGTCAGAGAGAGAGAGAGAGAGCGAGAGACAGACAGACAGACAGAGAGAGAAAATAGTGTCGACATTTTAATCAGTGCGTCTGTAGATAAGTACTACATTTTCATGTCAGGTTAACATTAAACACTAAATGTGCACACAATATTGACTGTAAAAATACATCATTTACTTGTTTACAACATTAACATTTCACGTTTTATTTACATTTAATGTTTTGATGCCCCATCACATATTCATTAACGTATAATTTTTTATTTATGTTCGGAACGAGTGGGACTCGAACCTGCAACCTTTGGCACCAGTCGCCAATGGCACATTTGCATTTACTGTTCAATCCCCAATTTCCTCAAATTTTTTTCATTTACCATTAAGGGTGCCTTTACATTTAACGTTCCAATATCCGACGGTAAATGTCAAATAAATGAGCGCTAACATTTAATGGTGAAACGTCCAGTTACTTTGCGGTCTGATACACAGTCAAATAACTATATCCGGCCATTCACCATCTGGACGATTCCGGCTTCCCGGCATACCATATTATGTACATATCAGCCCACAGGAGCGAGTCCTCCCTGACTTCCTGTTACCACACTCATTCCAGTGTACAGAAAAAGATTAATACTCTTGTCCGAAATCACAGGTGGCACTGCAGTGAATACTCGTGCGCCAGGTTTCCATGTTTGCCAACATTGCCAGCTTGCAAGCCGTGCCGTTGCCATGGAAACTGCCAGTGTGTCACCAGTGACATTTGAGATGCACCCAGTAATGTTCTTATTCCAATATCTCAGTCGTATCCCAGCACAAGTAATGTCAAGTTCAAAAAGCAAACATCGTCATCAGGTAGGATTTCCAACTCAACTTTTCATAAATATACTTCCTATGTAAATTCTCCCGCTGAGCTGTGCCTTTAGTATGCAACGCACGCTGATTGTAGCGTAGGCAAATCACTCGTTTCAGACTCTTTCCGCCCATGCACCGAAGGACCAGTGACTTTGTTTTACTTTGAGTCGAAAATCCCTTCATTTCATCTTCCAAGCTTGTCAATTGATCAACAAAACACTTTTTATGGAATGAATGTACATCATTTTCTGTTGGTCTGCAGATATTTATCCACATATTTATTGAAGACCCTTGTCCACACATTTATTGAAGACCCTTGTCCACACATTTATTGAAGACCCTTATCCACATATTTATTGAAGACCCTTATCCACATATTTATTGAAGACCCTTATCCACATCGGTGTCCCAAGCTATCACCATTGTTAAAAACCAATCTCTTTCAAGAGGTATTTTCCCAGATTAATTGAAAGTAGCAAAATTGGTACCCACTTATCAGAAGGATGTTGCTTCGTTAACATAAAATTACAGACCCATTTCTGTTTTTCCAGCTATATCCCAAGTTCGTGAGTACTTCAAATTCATAATCTATTGTGTTCCAGTCAATACGGCTTTGGGAAATCACTCAACCGAACTTGCAATTACAGAGCTTGTAGACTGAACAATTTCAGACATGGACAAAGGAGATATCCCTCAAAAAATTTATATGGATCTCCCTAAAGCTTTTGACACTTTATATCACATAATTCTTGGTCATAAATTAAAATTTTATCGCATTCGTGGGCTGGCCTTAGACCTATTTAAAAGTTACTTGAAAAACAAATACCTGGAAGTGGTTTGTGATAAATTCAAATCTGATTTACTAAATGTTCACATAGGCGTAGCTCAAGGTTCAATCGCAGGTCCTCTGCTACTTCTGATTTATGTAAATGACATCAAGTTTGCATCTCCGAAATTTAACTTTATAACATATGACGACGACACAACCTTGTATGCGGCATTAGAACTTCGTAATCCTTCCGGCTCCAACAAAGATGTCTCCCAACTTATAAACTTGGAATTACACAAGATTAATGCATGATTAAAATTAATAAGTTGTCTTTAAATATTGAGAACACCAAATTTATTGTCTTTTACCAGCCTCAACGAATGATTGCCATTCCGACTCTTAAAATTCATAACACTGTAATTGAATGTGCTAATGAGTTCAGCTTTCTAGGTCTAGTGTTGTATAAAAACGTCAGTTGGAATAACCACATACAAAATAATGCATCTAAATTTCTCAGATTATTGGTATTATGAATAGGATCAACTATTTTCTGCCCTCAATTGTCCCTCAAATGATTAATAACTCTCTAATCCTTCACTGCCTCAACTATTGCCTTTCTGCCCGGGGCATAAGTTTGTACCCAATATCACTTTTGCCAAAAAATACTAAAGACATGAACTTGTTCGTATCATAAACAACACACCTGAACCTATTTTGGATTTTCTTTTTACATTAACAAATATTTTATTGGTAAATATAAGGATTCATGCAGCACAACCTAACTATTATGTTTGTAACTCGAACTGAGCAAATCGCATATTCATTATGTTTGTCCATTTTTTTATTTATTTATTTTATTATTATTATTATTATAAGGGCTATCAACTCCAGGCACTCCAGTTAACCCTGTTTCCCTCTGATCCTAACTTTACATTTCTTGCACCCCGGTATGCTAGGAGGTAGTCGTGTAGTTTCTAACCCCCAACTTACTTGATAAAAGCCCCCCCGCCCCCGTCAGACCCAGAAGCCAAGCTACCCATCCCTGTCATTCCTTGTGTTTCATATTAGACATTCCCACATCTGTTTGATAATGAATATTCTTTTTATTGACCACAATGCTGTATGGCGCATCATGGCTTTTACTGGAAAAAATGTACCCTGGAATTCCAGGAGTTCAAAGACATACTTCAAATGGAAGGCATGATAATTTTGCTTCAATTGACTGGCCTCAGGCACCCGAGTAAAAATGAAGATTCCGCTGATTTTATTTCAGTAGCCAACCGTTGTCACCAGTGTGCTCTCAGCTTATACATTTCAGTAGCCACCCGATGTCACCAGTGTGCTGTCCGCTAATACATTTCAGTAGCCGCCCGTTATCGCCCGTGTTCCGCCCACTAATGCATTCCAGTGGCCGCCCGAAATCACCAGTGTGCTGTCCGATAATATATTTCGATAACCGCCCGTTATCACCAGTGTGCTGTCCGCTAATACATTTCAGTAGCCACCCGTTATAAGCATAAATACCACCCGTGTTCCGTCCGCTAACACATTTCAGTAGCCGCCCGAAATCACCAGTGTGCTGTCTGCTATTGTTTTTCGCTAGCCGCCAGTTAGCACCAATGTGTAATCCACTCTGAACCACCAAGACTTTCTGATGTTTACGGACATCGATGATTTTACTTAGGCACCCTACTAAACCACTACGAGTTCATTACGTGTGGTACAAGGCTTTGACTTAGGTGATTTTGGACACAGCGCCCGCAATGCCGGTGATCAAAATATTTCTGTTTCTACTGTTCCAAAATAGACTAAACATTGTTTACGACTTATTACTGTGTACAGAGTTCGCGCAGCCAACCCACTTTTCAAAGTACGATACAAACTCTGAAAAAATACCACATTTGTTGTGATCGAAAGGGACATCCAGATCTGACAGTCGTTTACAAGACCATGGATTTCAATTTAGCCATTGGCTCTAAAGTCAGATAATGTGGATGTTTTTTCACAATTTTTAAGAGTGGCCTTCCGTTGTCTATTAAAGTTTTGGGTCAAGATTTAGCAGAGTATCATAAGACTCATAAGAAGCAATGGATAACGCTTTATGTCTGCTTGCCGTGGAGACCTGTGCACACCGTGCTTTGTCTGCAACGCAGATGCAGGAAAGCACATTCTAAATGTCTTGATCCTTTGATTCTGCCGCAGACCGAAGGTGACGTCAAGAACGGGTCACGAGAGGGCTTCAGACCAGCTATATTTGTTGATGCAGGGCTTCATGCAAGAGAATGGATCGGCCCAGCCACTGTCATCTATGTCATACTCCAGGTCAGTGTTAAAAGGTGTTTTTGCCGTATTTTAATTCTTATCCACACAAATCATTCCAATGCGCCCGTATGTAATTTGTCGTCTTCTTTAAGTATTCTATATATCTAGTTAATAAACGGTGTGATAATTGTAGGCAGTATTTCACAGGATAACATGTCCTAAGTCAACAAACTTCATTTGCACTGGTTAGCGCCGATCCCGCGTCACTTAAAACTTAACTCATAACTTCTTCATACCTGTCATTTCAAAACACAGTTAGGTTTCATTCGGGCTTGTGGAACCCGCCGAACAATCATGCTTACGCGGGCAGCTTCCGTGTAGTGCTGTGTGTTTCTGATTTGAAAGCTATCAATCATATTCTGATGAGGTCAGGACGAAAGGTACGTTGCGTTGTACCATTGTCTATACGAAAACCAAGGAGCTCAGAAGGGAATGAGGGAGAACTCGATGTCAGTGTGCTTCAATGAAAACACAGGATCCCATTATGTTTGCAGGGACCTATGTATGTATGTATGTATGTATGTATGTATGTATGTATGTATGTATGTATGTATGCATGTATGTATGTATGTATACATGCATATATATATACCTATATATGTGCTTGAATATATATTATATATATATATATATATATATATATATATATATATATACATATATCTATATATATGCCAGTTTGAATCCAACTAAGTGTAATTCATAAATGAAGCTTTCCGCCAAATGTACATCTATATTATTTTACAACGAGCGAGAAAGATTTAAGGTAACTTCTGGTCTATTTTTTCCTCAATCCCAATATGTTACAAGAGCGAAGTTTTCCCCGCTGACGTATTTCCTGTGCGACAACTAAAAATTATGTTGACAAAGTGCTTGTAAACATTCATCAAATGACATTATGTGCACAAGAACATCCTTTGTGTCCACGTCCATTTTAGGCATTAAAACCACAAAGCACTAAATTTATATGTTTGCAAACTTTAGATGACTCGAGATACATGGGGCCCGTCGAAAGCCACAACTTCATTCTCCTCTTCTCCCAGGCTCCTTGCGAGAATCTCGCTATGATTCTTTGCAGTTTGTTCCGACAGGCCCCGTGTATGTGGTAACATTCCGACTACCCCGCATTCTCGATCCTCTTGACACATTCGGTATAAACATATATCTTATATAACAATAGAAGGAAACATAAACTTGTGAGAAAGGCAACGAGTGTAAAAAGGGCTGTGCATCTAAAAATGAGAACAGGTGGCAATACCATGGTGTTCTATTATTATTATATTATAAATATATTTATGTCAACTGGATTGCCTAATAGTTACAGTAAACTAATCTGGAGGCTCTCCAATGCACATAACGACACACAGTAGTATATACAGTAAAGTGGACGAAACAGAAGACTAAATTCACAGCTTTGACCGGTGTAATACAACTGAGGCCAAATAACGAAAACTTATGAGTAGATTGTATACCAAATTAGAGGAAGAAACGTCTAGATTTTTCTATGAATGTCTGAAAAGCCTCAAAGATGTATTCATGATAAGTGTCCCACAAATCATCACTACCTTTCAAGAAAACATTTCACCAAATATCACTCAAAAATTGAACTAATATATGAGTTGGATTTACACCTGGTGCGAGTAAGTGACACACAGTGTTCAGTGGCCGGACCCTTTGCACCATGAACTTAGGGCAGAACAAGAAGTAATATTTTGTATCTTCAGAAGGATGAGAGCATGCACACCTTGAGGCTGCAAGGATATTGACATGCTGTAAATAGAGAATCTTAAACGGCTGCGAGTGAGTTACTATTTGCCCCACCAACAACGATCTCGAGTGAGAGGAATAGAGTAACTCACTCTCCCGCCTTGTAAGATTTTGTTTATTCTATGTTGAATTGGGTGTTCTTGCAAAAAAAAAAATGCCCTAGGCCTGCTTTCAATGCCGACCTGGGTTGCTCAGTTTGTTTACGTTGGTCTCGGTGTTTATGTCACGCGTGATGTTTTAATCAGACATCGTTCACGCACATTTGAATTTTTCTAAATGTCAATGTATCACTTCACTGATGTAGGCGCGTCACAATTTATTTGTAACAGCTTTTAGGTCATGCGATCTATAATGAGTTAGTACTTTTGCATTTCGCTCTAGAAAATCATAATTCATCCTCAAACATAGAATAAATGGGCGTTTAAAACGGAGATGTTAAGATGTAGCTGCATGTGGCATATGTTAAGGAAACAACTACCGTGTTTGAAGTATGAGGGATTATTGTCAACATGTAAGAAAAGTGAATTTAATTTATATAGAAACTGTGGCAGGGAATCAGTGTCGTGAGCATCAAACGGGAGGCTATTCCATAAGTTAGGATAGTAGAAGGGAGAAATGGCTGGCAGAAGCGATTGGTGGTAAACCTAATTTGGCGTAATTCATGAATGCAGCATCGCGGGGAACCAGGTCATGTAGACATTGTGGAGTCAACCTATTATAAATTTTAAAGAAAATAATAAATTTAAAGTATTTCCTCCAGTTTGACAAAGCTTGTCATCGAAGTCCTTCAAGAAGAATGCCACGTAGAGTGTATCTAGTTGCGCCAAGGCAGATCCTGGCTGCCTCATACCGCGTAGCTTGTATAGGTTGTGACAGATTGGCCGTGCAATTGTCAAACAGGACACACCCATACTCGAGAATAGGACGAATCATGGAAGTAAACAAACTTATGAGAGTCTGCTTAGAGAGATTGTATTTGAGTCTGCGCAAAAGAGCAAGCCGTTGACTGCCTTTATTAACAATGCGTGTTATATGCTGGTGCCATGACAGATTGCTAGATAGTCTAACTCCAAAATGTATATGTTGAGTAGCCTCAGGTATCGGTGTTTCCAAGGAGTAGGGGTGGATGAGCTGGCTTGTTTCGTTTAGATGAAAAGATTACTGAAATTGATTTAAATTGCATTAAATGACATCCTTCAAAGCTTGCCCCAAAGGTACATTTGTACAAGGTTAGAAGTAAGGCTTTCAGCTGTAGCAGTTGGCTCGTGAACAATTTCAAGAGTACGTTGGGCCATTTCAGCTTCGAGGGGAAGCCAAAAGGAGGTCTGCCTACCAAGAGTAACGCGTTGAAGTTGATATGATAAGTAGCTTTCTATAAATTATAACACAGGATCTTCAAACCCCATTTGTTTCAGTTTAAAAAGTAGACCAGCGTGCCAAAATCAAAGGTCTTGTGTATATCCAGGAAAACCATGCGAGCCTTATGGCCCAACTCAAGTCCACTTTAAATAATATGAAGTATGCTAACAAGTTGGTAATCGGTTTTTTTGAAGCCAAAGTTTTTGGCAGATAGTGAATTGTTTGAAGTAAGATAGCCATAGCAGATTTTATAGCTAAACGCTCAAGTACTTAGAGACAGAGGAATGAAATTGGCCTATAGTTTTCCTTTGACTGTTTATTACTTTCTTTGAAAACCGGACAGATGTTGGACCTCTTCCAGGAATCTGGGGAATATGTTTTGGATAAACCGCGATTGAATAGATAGAACGTGAGATTGAGGGGGCACAGTATTTAAGAAAAGTGTCACCTAGTATGCCGTCAGGGCCACAAGCAGAACTAGTTTTCTAAGACTTAAGAATCTTTTCCACATCATGTACTCCCACATGAAACATAGATAGGCGGGCCTCAATCCGATAGACAAAGTTGGGCTAGGTCAATGGATTATCATCGAGCGGAATCTTGCACTGATCAGCAAAATACTTGATGAATTACCCAAACTTCTCTATGTCGGAAGGAATATTCCTTCCATTGTCAACAAGAATTGGAATATTTTGATGGTTTCCGGCCGAGAATAGACTTGCTAACGTTCCACCATCTTTTGGGGTTAATCTCTCCTAAGTGTAGGTCAGTACGGAGTTTGGTAAAATAAAGACGAATAGAGTGTTCAATATTGTTCACTGTAAGATTTCGTTTCCGTTTTATATAAGTGGCAGAGACGTTCAATATTTTTGGGTTGTGTTGAGTATGTGGGGCCAAGGCTTTGTGTTAGACACTTACACCTATTCCAGATGCGATTGCGCTGCCTTATTAACCTCTGAATGCTATAGGTAATCCAAGCCTTGTCCCTGGGTTGTATGGTGACGTCGCAGAACGGAATGAACTCGAATAGTAAGACCACTGTCCCAGGGAGCATTGTGGAGTACATTGTTCAAGTTATCAAAATGTCTAAAATTGTACCAACTACGCAATACTGTGGTGTTCTATCAACTGAACTATACATATATATATATATATATATACCCCGGTCAGTTATGGTAATATCCAGCGAGGTTTTGATTACTTTGTTCATTTTGAGATTGTGGGACATTTGAGTAGTTGTCCAAATTTGGTGGTTCTAGTCCCAATTAGTGCATTGCCTCGGTACCCGGGTGCCCGGGACACACACACACCCGTCAGAATGCCAAAAAGTCGGGTCCCGAATCCAATTTTTAATATCCGACTACTTTCGATATAAATAAAAAAATATAGATCTATGTGTATTTCTGCTTTTTTCACTGTAATGTTCTATATATTTTTTTTATTTTTTTTTTTTTTTTTTTTTTTTTTTTTTTTTTTTTTTTTTCGTTGGGGTTTTTTTTTTTTTTTTTTTTTTTTTTTTTTTTTTTTTTTGTTCTCCTTTTGTTTTTGTTTTTTCCTGAGGAATGGGCAACTGATCGAATGGTGGAATTATTACACTCTACCTGAATAAAAGCAAGTTAAAATATGTTTCTGTGCATTTCAGTTGGGGTTTTTGCCGCGGGTACCCGGGTCCCGGGCATCAAACATAATTTACTTGCGGGTCCCGGGACCCGACTTCGCCCCCCCCCCCCCCAAGTCAATGCACTGGTCCCAATACAATCTGAAGAATCTAAGACAATACTTTTAATGGTCCCATGTTGGCAATGGGCGGTATCAACCTTTGAATCTTGATTACAGACAATAGGATTCGCCCCAAAATGTCCAGATCATGCGGATATTTCACTAAACTAATTTTCTGATTTTGATCCAATGAAAATGATTTTCTTTGAAAATTCGTAAGAGCAAATAGTATCAGGGATTTTCTAAGAAATGAACAGTTTTTTTTTCAATGTGTTTCAAAAATGAAGAGTCGACCAACTTTTACCAATTTGACAAAATCAGCCATATTGCATTTTTTGTATCACAACCATAAAAGCCCAGATGCAGTTGTGAAAAATCCGTGATAAGTTCTTGTAAATACATGTATTTAGATTATTAGAGCACAAATTTGACCATTTTAACTTTAATTATTTTAACAAATTTCCAAAATTTCACAAAAACATATTTTTACCCAAAACGCCTGTGTAAAAGATGTCCGTTCTTTGCGGTTTAGCTGATAACTGGTTATGGGGAAGATAGCAGTATTACGGACCTGGTGGACCACTACGACTGGTACTTCCTGCCCACGGCCAATCCGGACGGATATGTGCATACGCACCAACACGTTAGTACAAATATCTTTGCAAGCAGCTTATTTTGTTTGACATCATCAACCACCAAGCTCTGTCGCCAGCAGGCCTTTGGGTGGTCCATGTAATATAAAATGCAATGTCAAAGTTGATGTTGAATTACGTGTTATACTAATGTTACAATTGCATTGTCGTCATAGGTTTTCGAAAGAAATAGGGGTTCTTTTTACCGGTAGGACAAAAGCTGCTAATGTGCACTCTCTGAATCTCAGGCATAATTGTAAAGTTTTATCAGTTATAGCAAAACCCGTTACGCACACATTTTGTTTTCTACGTAGCCATCCCGGATGGACATGTCGGTGCCATATATTAATTTCATTTCCTTTCAATATCGTTCCGTCATAAAAAAAAATATATAAAGATGAGATATATGTTACCATTAAGTCCTAATGGTACCATCAAGATCCCAGAAGGATGGGAGGAACAAGTTAGAATTACTTTACAAGGGAAGAAAATACATTTTATGGGAATGGCATATTTTGCATTGGAATCAGCATAAGTGAGTGTGAACAAAATAATGTTTTATGAGAACGAAATAACATTGTACGTGAACGAAATATATTTGATTTACATGTAACAGATTTTTTTCACGAATTCTCTTGTATGCGTACCACCTTCAAATATATTTTGTTTGCAACAATTGATTACTTTGTGGGAACGAAATATTATTTTGAATGAACCAAACATGTCTTGCGGGGCTCTGTTGTGTCCCACACTAAGTAAACAATTCAATCTAATTTGACGCATTGTTTTTAATTTATAATAACATTATTTTGCTTAAGAGATTGCGCAGTTCTGAGAAACTCATCTTATCTATAAATCTCCAATTTTGGAGCTGCAATTTTTTCAATGTAAAAAGTTCTCAAATGATATTTTTCACTGTCCACGGTGGTGGTTGTGTTGCAGGACAGAATGTGGCGAAAAACCCGCAGCTACGACAGCACGAGTGGCTGCTATGGCGCGGACGCCAACAGAAACTGGGAGTTTCATTGGGGAGGTGGGTACAGAGGTGATCTATCCTCATTGCTTTGAGCACGAGACAATCCAGACCTAGATGTAATCACAATGTGTGGTATTTCATTTAAAAGAGGTATATACAAGGCCATGATGTTTCAAGGTCACTGGTCACATGACCTTCTAAAGAGAAAAACTAAACATATCACACTAAGACTTTGGGTTAATATACTTTCTGCCATTATTTCAATACAGGTGGCGATTCGAGTCGTGATCCCTGCTCAGATGTTTACCGCGGAAAGTCGCCATTCTCAGAGATTGAAACATCAAATGTGAAGAACTTTCTGCTGAGAATTCGGCAGAAATTGCGCTTGTATTTGTCCCTGCATTCGTACTCTCAACTGTGGCTTACTCCATGGGCCTACACACGGTCCAGGCCAGCGGACTACAGACACGTGGTAAGACACCAAACCTTTACTATGTACGCTGTCTTCACTTACCTTCAGTCCGGTTGCCTTTGTTCCGAACAGCTGGTTGTTCAACAGAATTTAAGAGGGATATTGTATGTATGTATGTATGTATGTATGTATGTATGTATGTATGTATGTATGTATGTATGTATGTATGTATGTATGTTGACTTCGACTCATTCTACTGCTTCTCTAACGAAGAAACCTGTGTTGAATGTTCCCTTCCCTTTTTGTACAATGTATGATCAATGTTCATCCACTTATTTGGTCTTCCACGTGTTTTGAATAGGAAACAATTCATTACTGTAACTTTTTCTGGTGTTAAGTAAAATATAGCCTTAACAATTGTTAAATACAGGTCAAATAAAGGCAGCTAGATTTGACAACAGCATCACAATTTTTTATGTGTGCTTGAGAATCCCAATATCTTACTTACTCAAGTTGATCTATTTGCATGTTTCCATCGTGATATAGATCTATTTTGTGTCTGGACTAGTATCCATGCCTTATATGGGGATCGCCGTATAATGGCACATAGTGCAAAGCAATTGCTTTTAGCAGTGGTATAAGTTGCAGTTTTTATAACAAAGGAAGTAGTAGTAGTAGTAGTAGTAGTAGTAGTAGTAGTAGTAGTAGTAGTAGTAGTAGTAGTAGTAGTAGTAGTAGTAGTAGTAGTAGTAGTAGTAGTAGTAGTAGTAGTGGTAGCCAGGGGTGATTTTGACCACCGGGGTCCAGGGATGGAGTGCCTGGAAGCACCAGGATTTTCATTAGAGGTAAAGAAATGCTTTTCCTGGCCCTGACATTACATATTTAAAACAGTATCTAAAGCATTCTGGTATCTTTCCATACATGATATTATTGATTAATACAGTAGTGTCTGTCTAGAGACGACTCTAAGGAGAGACCAACTGGCTTCAAAGATCACTGTTGGGCAGATCCCTTCCATCTTTTCAATGTTATCAAAACAAGTAGAAGAAAAAGCAGAGAATACATGTTTTTTCTGTAGGACTGTGCTTTGATTTTTCTTATTTACCCTAGGTGTACATGATCCAACTTAATAATAATCCCTCCTGTATTGTTCCGACCTCTATCACATGTGTTAGTAACAGTATCTGAGATACATTCAAAATTAAGTGAATGTGAACACTATTTTACCTGTAAATGTGCAAGGTGATATTTCTTCATACGTTTATGCAGTAAAGTGTGACAACTGTTGAGTTGTCTGATTACATGTTACTGTCGGTAGTGATTATATCAGCAGCAGGTAAACCAGTAGTTGTACCCTAGTAGTTCCAGCAGTATCAAGGGTAATGCAAATATTACAACTGTCCCTCATCATCACGGACAATCCCTGAAATTAGCTGAAAATTTGACCAATTTACGGTGTGTGTCCCTCATCAAAAATGAGTATTTGCTGCTTTATTCTTCGTCATTTATTTTGTGTCTCTGCTGGTCTTGACAACTTGTCCCTGAAATCAAACTTTGTGCGTTGGCATCCCTGGTAATAACATTGGTACCAGTGCTTGTCACGATTGCGGAAGCGGCTGTGTAGTGCCGGCAGTATTATTGTTTGTAGTATATGCTGACTTTCATGTAATGGTGGTTCAGAATATTTAGTGCATTAAGTATTCGCCATGAACAAGCTGTCGTCAATTCACCATTTTCTATAGGTGTGATTTTTAAATGTGTGGAAAGTTGTCCTTTCCTTCTGTAGGACAGAGTGGCGTACGCTGCCACCAACGCCATCTACCGGATGAGTGGCGAAAGGTACAAAGTGGGATCAGCTGCAGGCCTGATGTGTGAGTCTAAATTCGTGGTGCTCTTGATCAAAGATATCGATCCCATAAAAAGACATACCTCACACAGTTTATGTAAAACTTGTTTTAGCGAAATGTTACATCAATACTTGTTCAATTTTTGCTCCCTTTTCTAAAGAAAAATGTCGATGTGTTTTATGACTTTATGACCTTGTCTTCCATGTAATTCAAGTCACATGACTGACCGAGTAGCGGTCTGTCGTTGTGTTATAAATTATAAATGTCAATGGAAAATGTCATATATGGCATAATCGACGTGATGTTTGGACAGTAGGTAATTATGAGGATAAAGATTTTACAGGCATTTCGCGGAACCTCCAATCAAGTATATTATATTTATACTGCATTGACCTCAATTGACAGTCAATACGATTCACGAAAAATAGCCTTTAACTTCACACTCCACCCATTGCCTCTTCTTATTTCAATTATTCGATCCTCTACGAATGAGAAATATCATAAAAGCTTGATATGAAAATACATTTAAAAGTCAATTGAGACGTATGTAAATGCAAAATTGGTAATTACCATAACGGAACCCTCCATGTTGTAGTCTGCCATTCAACTTGTTTTATGAACTTGAAACTCTTCGCAAATTTTCTCGGCAACGACTAATAACTCTTATCATATCCACGGACAGGGCAATATTTGCTAATTGGCAGTTGCCAAAAAGAAGGTCCTGGCTGATATCACATGTGACTTTAAGACTGTATGGTGGCTTTGAGACTGTATGGCGGCTTTTAGACTGTATGGCGGCTATGAGACTGTATGGCGGCTTTGAGACTGTATGGCGGCTTAACTGTCGGCTGGTCTAGCTGGAAAGCGCCAGCGACAGGCCTTGGAAAGTACGACACATCAGCCACACGACCGTTAAGCCTGTCCTCACTTTCGGTTAAAATATTTTACCTATGCCATCTTTAATATGACAACAACAACAACAACAACAACAACAAAAACAAACAAAACAAAAAAAAAACAGCAAAGAGACGCTAAAACATGGCACATATATGTAATATGCACATAACAAAATTTGTAACATCACCTTTGGAGTCCCAATTTTTAATCATAATGTTCAATGCGGATTGGCTTCTTATTTCTCTTCTCTTCTCTTCTTTTCAGATTCGGTAGGAGGCACTTCCGCCGATTGGGTGAAAGGCATCGCCGGTATCAACTATTCTTATGCAGTGGAACTGAGGCCACCGGCCAGCGCCTTACGTGGTGGTTTCATAATTAGCCCGTCAGAGATAATCCCAAGCGGTAAAGAAATATTAACTGCACTCAAGACTGTGGCGAACATTATCAAACAAACGTAAACCTTTTTACATTGAAAGCAGCCTGGGCTTCATGGCTCTAGCAGCAGGGCAGCATATGTTATTGTGTGTGTATCCATATCCAACTTAATTTGCTGTAGATAAATTATTGCCGGACGAAGTCGCGCTTTCGCAAACCTGCCCATAAGAAAATAAGCCTATAGCAGCAGGAGGTTGTCGCTATATAACGGTTATATAACCACTGAAAACGGCTTTACACCATTTTTATATGTTAATGAATGAGCGGCTATAAAGCCAGTAGTTTGCCGCTGTATAGCCGCTACACAAATAACTGCATATAGATGTTTCATTTGCTGTAAATGTATGTATAGCGGCTATTTAGCCACTATATAGCAAGTGTATGGCCACTCAGATGACATATGTGCTTTTAATTTTAGTGGCAGCATAGCGCTATGCTGCCACTCATACCCTATTTATGTGTATCATGGCCCAGATACACTCAAATATACACAAATATATGTGCTGAAAATAAAACAGAAGAAAAATTTGGTACAAAGAAAATCTGTCTGTGTGCTTTCAAAAGTTTAAATATGGCTAGATGAAACTTTTAAATGTCCAAATGATCTTGACCTTTGCCCTCTAGAGGTTACATGCAAATTAAAAAGTGTGTAGTTTGCAATACCTATAATTTGAGCCCAACATGACTGAAATTGGATGACACTTGACCAAGTTATAGCTAGGTGAAAATGTCAAAGGTCCCAATGACTGACTTTTAGCGGTTACATGTATATTACAAAATATGCAGTATGGCAATACCTACAATTTGGGTCTAACATCGTGAAAATTGCATGAAAAGTGAGAGAGTTATGGCTGAATGATATTTCAAAGGTCCAAATGACCTTAGCGTTAGACCTCTAGAGGTCACATGTAAATTGCAAAAATGTGCAGTGTTACAAACCTATGAATTGAAGTTGGATTGGTTACCTGCACATATAGTAGTTTTTGAGATATTCAAAATTTAAAATTTCTAATGCCCCTAATTTGTATAATCTTTAACAGATTTTCTCCTCTTTAATAAAAGACAAAAATTCACGCATAGACCTATAATCATGCCAAGTTTGAAGTTTCTGGATGTAATAGCGTTCGAGAAAACTGGCGAACAAAATTTGGCAGGAAAGAAAGAAAAAGTGGTGAGGAAAGAGTATGCACTACTGCAATAATCATTCTGTGCTTCTGCTTGTAACTATGGAAATAACAGAGTGAGGAACATGGTGCAAAGGCCATGCATGTATCATGCCACCTGGGTGATCAACTGAAAAACAAAATCACTTCCTTTAAATAATAAACACAATCTTTTATGTTGTAAGTCTGTTCCATGACACTTCATACATGGTTGTGTGCTACATTGAAGTTAGATTTATTTATTTATGAATATATTTACCCTGGGTAGCCCTTTCAGAGCAAAGCTCTGTTCTTACAAGGGGCCCAGCATAGATCTATATAATTCCACATGGCCGTGTCATAGGGAATGGATTTAGACAGCACGAGTTTTAAACCCGTTCACTGCGAGCTTTTCGCGATCAGTGGACGGTTTAAAACGAGTGCTGTCTAAATCCATTCCCCATGACAGGGCCATGTGGAATTTTGTTTCTCCCATAGAGCGTAAAATCGTATGCTATTGTGAAAAACCTACTTGGTTTAGCGTGCTTGCAGCAGCCTTTTCGACTCCATTTTGTTCACCTTCAACATTGCATTGCGAAGGTACGTCACTCGAAAAAGAACTTTCTTATCAAGTCAAGTTCTTTATTCGCCCGTGACCTCTACCCGAGGTATAGGGCCATAAATCAAATACAAATAATAATATTGACAATTAGCGATGGAGTGCATACAAGATAAACACAAATAATATCAAAAATAAATATGGAGGTTCTATAATAATTTAAAACCTTCAATAAGAAATTTACAGACCTTGTTTAGTTGTGTTACATCAGAAGTTAATAATTGAGAAAATTTTAATACATTTGCAGGCTTGTAAAATGCTCTGGAATGAATTTTTTTCTGATTACAGTTAAAGTAGGACTTTCAAGTAAAAAATGATACTCGTCACCAAACTGATTATTATTACATAAAGTACAATACCTCTGATTTCTAGGAATATTAATGTATCGCCCGGTCTCAACTGGTAATTTGTGATTCAATGTTCTAAATTTACACATAAACTTCCTATATTTTGGTAATAATTGAACAAGGTAAGACTCAAAACCAAAATCATGTTTATATAACCTATAATTAAAAGAATTTATCTGTATCAAAAATTTCAGTTTTCCATTCTTGTCTATACTGATCTGTTAATCTTAATTTTACAGCTTTACATAACCACTTGTTATTCACACTTCAGTTACTCTTTTCTATCTTACGTAATCTAATTGGCTTACAAAGAAAACAACATCCAATAGGATTCTGTCTGTTATTTCATTTCGGTCGTAAAATCGTTCCACACTTATGTTGGGAACGATTGTGTTTCCACATGGGTAACTATGGAAGAATGTTAATTCTACAAGCATAAATGCCTACTTTTCAAAATTAAGGGAACCTTTAGGAATGGTGTTGAATTAAATGAGTCATGTGACTTCCTTTAGCGGATGTGAAGCCGCTATATTGCGACTCCAAACTTTTAACTTGTGTGAATGTGCTGCAGTAATGCAGTCATTCTGACTTTTAAGACTGGAGTCGTTATATAGCGGCTCTATCAGGGAGTCGCAGTATCAGGACTGGCGGCCTAGCTGCAGTATCTGATAAAGCTCAGATGTAGCGTCAATTTCTTTACGTGTTAGCGGCTGTAGAAAAAGGTCGCCATGGTGTAGCGACTGTATAGCCACTGTACGACGGTGTAGCGACTGTATAGCCGCTATACAGCTGCAACACAATCGCAACCTTTCTTTTTCTTATGGGTCACTTGTATTTTCAGTTTCAAAAATCTATCATATACTCGAATCTCCTACAGAGCTACCACACATGTTAAACAAAGACGGTGAACTGTAATATTTGTGCTCTCCAAGATGTTATGATTTGGTTTATATTGCTATTAATCCTGTATATGTATTAAACCATAAAGCGTTCTAAATTGAATGAAATAGATGGATTCTATCTAATTGTAATTCTTCTTGACTGCTCCACTTGAACGCAGCACTTCATAATTGTACTTGATCTCCACTACCAGTGTGCATTTAGGTTACTTGGTACTTCGAAATCAATAATGCCATGTTGAATCGAAACCATTCATGAGAATTACAAAATGATTGTCGGTCAAAATGTTAGTGTGACCTGATCATAATGAAGATTGGCCAGACTTAATTTGATTTTAATTACAAAGTGTGAGGTTTTGAAGGAACGATGCTCAATTACCGCGTGTTATGATAATTTGAATATTCTAATTAAATTTGATAAAAGTGATATCGCTCGCAGCTTATACCAATTTTGTTGATAGAAAAAAATTTAAAGGGATGATCTATAACTTAAAACATTCATTAATTTTCATACAGTCAGTCAAATTGGCTTATACTCATTCAATAATCTGGTTATTATCCTATGGTGAAGTGTATTTTAGTGCAATAATAAGGCATTTTACATTCTGTGTAAATATAGATTTTTGATATATTGAAACATGTCTATTGATACGATATCAATGACGATAACGATGTTTCTGCACTGATACGTTGTTCCGTGCACGCTTGAAAGATTCTCTATCTGCCGCCCAAGACATAAAATAGTACGTTCTTTATGACCTGTACGAAACTGCTTTCATGCTAACCTAGCTCGTGAGAAATGTATTGCTGTAACAGACTGGTGTTTTCTATCATGGGTAACCCTGTATGGCAGTAACAGGCTGGTGTACTCTATCATGGGTAACCCTGTATGGCAGTAACAGGCTGGTGTACTCTATCATGGGTAACCCTGTATGGCAGTAACAGGCTGGTGTACTCTATCATGGGTAAGCCCAAGCCACCATCAGCTTTGAAATTATTCGATGCACAAATAATGCCAATCCTTGAATATGGTAGTGAAGTATGGTTTCAAAACTCCGTGATTGACTGTTTGGAAACAGTCCTACAACAGTTCTTAAAACAAATGCTTGGGGTTCGCAAGGAAACCCCATCACTGGGAGCATTTTTTGATACAGGTCGCTTTCCCCTCTACGAAATGCGTCCTATCAAATTCTGGAGTAAATTACTAAAATTACTTATAAACAATGTAGTTAGAAATGCATATAATACTTTGCTAGAAATAAATAGACAGGGACACTCAAACTGGTGCTCAAAAATTCAAAATGTACTTTCTAAAGCATTGTAAATGGGAAAACATTTATCATTGAGTTAAAAGAAAAATTGTACAAGCTACACATGTCGGACAGTCTTAATGACTTACAGGGAATAAACAATGACCAAAAACTTAGGGTCTATAAATTATTTAAAGCTGATTATTGTATGGAAAGCTATCTACTTACTCTCCCCAGTACTCACTTCATAAGTGTCATAGCGCGCTTTCGCCTCAGCTCTCACAAGCTGCAGGTAGATGTAGGAAGACACTGTAGGCCAAAACAGGCCTACAGGGATCGCATATGTAAAAAATGCTGTTTAAACGTAGTGGAAAATGAAATCCATGCTTTACCATGTTGCCCCTCCCACTGTTTAGAGAGACAAAAAAGATGCTGACAGTGGCAAATCGCTACATAGAAAACTTTAGTTCAATGCCACTGGATCATAAATTTATTACTCTTTTGTCTACCAAAGAACCAGGTGTATTGCTTTCTTTGGGAAAATTCTTGTTTAAATGTTTTGACTCTGTAAATCGGACACACTAAGAAGGAGCTGCACAAACAGATGCATTTGCTTGTATAATACCCTTCTGATGGTGTATATAGCTGTACTTTGGTACATACCAACGAAATGGTGCCTCTCACAAGAGTTTCATTACTGTGCATGCAGCCTTATACTCTCCTCCATGTAAAGTATCTTGCTGGTGCATACTGTATCTGTTGTGCAAATAAGTAACTCACGTAGTGTAGTTTCACTTGAAAGCTACTCCAGAGTAAAGACCATGATTTACAGCATCTTATTTCCAGGTGCTATTGTAACTATTAACTGTTTTATGTATCATACCTTATGTATTGTGACAAATAGGTCAGTCATGATCTTAACAGTCAATAAAAGAATCACTTACTTTCTTACTTACTACACTTCGGTGGTCTCTTGAGTCTTGTGATTTACCATGTGTTATCTAGCTTTTTGTGAGTGCATGTGACGCAAAGTTTCACATAAATCTGAGAAACGTGTTCAGGTACTTTAGTTAAGGAACCATTTGAATGAGGCACATGCTGGGTATCTTCCGGATCTGATGCAGGCAGCTTAACACAAGTAAAATCTGCCTTCGGGGCTTGAAGGCGTTCTCTCTAGGGACTGCGAGGTTAATACGTAATAGCGTTTTATCTGTCTTTTCATGAGACTTGTGTTTTTAAGACAGAAGTGGCGTAAAAGGTCAAAAATGCAAAATTCTATTTTGTAACATAAAAGTGCATATTATACACATATTGCATGTGGTGTCGTGTACTATCGCTCCCCGAGGACTGCTGATCTGCATTAGTACATGGCACCACATGCAATATGTACTTTATGAAATAGACTTAGTATAATCAGGTGGAGCTTCCTCACGTTACAGCAGCTCCTCCTGGTGAGGAGTAAGCGCACTTGCCGTCATGCGTTACTGTTTTTTTGGTCCTGCACTATTGCAAAATAGTAATTGCTTGACAGGGGGCTTACGACCAATCACAGAGGAAACTCCGCCTTACTATAACAAGTCTATTTACTAAAGGAATATAGTAAATCCTTTTGAATGATAATAATAGAACCTTGCAAATTATAGAATACAGTAAGAGAGCTCCATGTTCCTGCGTACGCCAATATTGTTTTCACTGTATATTTTATATAAGGCTTGACTAAATTCATCATCGGGCTTTTGTCATAATTGGTCGACATCTTGCTTGAAATCAAGACACTAAACTTTGAATTCCAACAATTTTTAATTAACATTAAACTGTCATTATAGACAGTAAAGTTCATGGAGAAATTTGATCGACGGCAGCCATGATGCCGGCCCACACCTCCCTGCCGCTCGGCACAATGTTTGAGGCGGAAATAATGAAACCGTTAGAGCCGTTGTAAGAGGGCCGGAGCTCCAGCGTGTAAGAATACTTGACCCCGCCCAATGCCTTGACCCAGTCGTATGAGGTCCCTCCTGTGGTATCTGTTATACAAAATTGCAAAAGCTCTTACCAGAGATTGTCTTAAAATTGTCAGAATTTCCGGATTCATTTCAGTTGCTCATTTTTTCTACAACAACTGGCTCAGTGGCGCCGCACTGGCGTTCCACCAGGCTATGGTTGATAGGGTGGAAGTAAATTCATGATTGGGAGATATACATATAACAGAAATACATATATACAAATATTAATAAAATATAAGACTTTATAATGCGAACTCCATTCTAAAATAATGAAGCTACATTGAGAGTAAATGTACATATAAATATATAAAATAAGTAAAATTACTGCTGCTAAACTGGAGTGAAAATGGCATTGGGTCAGTCAAAACCAATCAAACTTTGATATATGTTTGTGTTTTGATACAAATGTATTACATTTTTCAAGTACATCTCTCCATTACTTGATAACACCTGACTTAACGGAAACACAGCATAATTAAAAGTAAAATATATCTCACAATAATGATCAATACAGATAGTCAAGATGATGTTTTCTCTCACAATAAAGATCAATATGAAGATGAGGTCTTGTAAATTTAAAAATTATAACATATTATTTGTCAGGTCATGGTAGTATCTGATAGTAACAGCTCAAAAAACAAAATGTAGGCCTATCTTCGTGCTAGTTACTTACACAGAAGCGCAGGTGGTGTACCCACTTGAAAGTTCGCCCTATTTACTTTGTATAAAGCACTTGCGCCTGCGCGAGCAACACGGTCCTGTAAAGCAGAGGCAGACATGAAAACAAGGCCCTGTAAATAGAGACAGACATGACAACACGGTCTTGTAAACAGAGACAGACAGGACAATATAACATACTGTCATGCCTGTCTCTGTTCCTGTAAACAGACAGACATGGGTGTCATACAGATGACACAAGGTCTGGGACTCTAATACTGCCAACACGTTTTTTTTATTATTATTTTCTCTGATTAGCAAATATTGTTCAACAAGCGCACAGGTAACTGAAATCTGTTGGATTAACCCTTAAAAGGTCACATAACCCGGCTGAGTCAACAGCTTTCCTCGGGGCACCTTATGCGCCAAGCGCTAGGCAGAGAGTGTACGCCGAGTAAAGCTGTTGACCGTTCGCATGGTATTCTGGTTAGTCTTCCGGAAATATTCAATGAAAAAAATTGAAAAAGGACAATGTTTAAGAAACGGGGTGAAGCAAACGACCGTTGAAATTTCCAGTTACTGTCGATCGGTTTGACTGAGATTTTTTGGCTTTTAAAGCACATTTGGACCTAATATGCGAGATCAAAATAATGCTGAATTTTTACCCATGCCACCCAGTGTTCTCTCGGTACGTTATCCACATATCCATTGTGGATAGCCTTTCCTCCATTCTTTGTCCGTACTTATTGTAAGCTATACGTAAAATATAGGCAAAACGTGGTCTTCACGAACAACTTAACTCAGAGATTATTTGCAAAGCTAATGTATTTGCAGATGACCCGACTCCATGATACATTGTTAACAGGCCAGAGGCTGCAATGATAAACTTTGTGTGCAGTAGAAGATTAACGGGGTCAAAATGGTGAGTGCACTTTAATCCAGAAAAAAAATATATTGTTAACAAAAGAAAATCAGAACATGATCATTTGACCGTTATGAATGAACCGATGATGCGTGATCGAGACCTCGTCCGTGAAAGCGAGCTAGCTTTCACAAGTCTACAGCTTCAAGACACCTCGAAGGCTTGATGAGCCGTAAAAACTAGCTAGCTTTCACGTCATGTCCCAAGCCAAGATCCAGAACTCCCTCTCTGTCTTGAGCGCGAGATACTTTTCATGCGAGAAAAGTTACTCGCTTCCTGAGCATGCGCAGTGAGAGCTTACATTACCTGGTTCCTACTGCCATTTTTGCCCTACTAAAACGCTGTTGCCCTTAGTGTTTGTGCATTATTTATATATATGGCCTAATTTTTTGTAAGCTTAGTTAACACTTGCTTGTCGTTAATAATTATCATTATATATTTGAATTTATTATTTTTTTTTTTTACTTTGTCATGAGTCTAATTATCGCCCTGCCTTCAGGCGTACATTTACATATTTTTGTTGGGGTACCAGTATTAAATACTATCTTGCGGCTCTGGTTCCGCGAGGTAAGTTCACGGCAAGGTATGTCTCGATAGGACCTGAGTGCTTGAGCGCCACCCAAGTTTCAGCCGTGAAGCAGACCTCTCCGACGCGGAAGCTTGAAAACCGCTTGTGAGGTTTTGAAAGCGAGGTCGCTATAATGCTGCACCGATTACACGTGTAGGCCTGCAGCATTATAGCGACCTCGCTTTCAATACCTTGCAAGCTGTTTTAAAGCCTCCTCGTCAGCGAACCAGAGCCGAACGATAGTATTAAATACTGGTACCATAACAAATAATTAGTAAGTGTACGCCTGAAGGCATGACGATCATTGAACCCATGACAGGGTTCGAAAGTTATAAAATTCATCAGATGTATAGTGATAATTATTATAGACAAGCAATTTGAACAACTGATCCATAATGAGAAAATACCGTGTAATGTTGCGCAGGCACTAAGGGCAACAGCATTTTAGTCGGGCAAAAACGGCAAAGGGAACCAGGTAATTAAAGCTCTCCCCAGTACGCATGCTCAGGAAGCGAGGTACTTTTCACGCGTGAAAAGTATCTCGCACCCAAGATAAGCGTGAAGTGTGGATCATGGCTTGGGAGATGACGTGAAAGATAGGCTAACTTTCACGGCGATGTATTCGTGAAAGCTAGCTCGCTTTCACGGGCGAGGTCTCGATCACGCAGCAGTCCCACATGAACAAATTTAAAGACATCGATGTGTTACACAAACTTAGATAATCACATAAAAAGTGTCTGTACCAAGTCATCATCCAGATTGAGACGTATTAGATATTGTATGCATTTTAACCCTCTACGGCACTAGAATGTATTCATGCTGCTTTCATTCTCTCCCGTCTCTCCCCCTGTCCCGCCCACCTCCCCGTACTGGAGTATGCGTCGCCTGTATTCGATGGCTGTTGAGGGAGTTGTAAAGCCTTGTCGGAGAATGTTCAGTACAAAACAGGTTAACTTGTTTCCAAAGTGATGGGATTATCGTGCCTCGGGTGACCTACCCTAGAGGTCCGGACGTCGTCAATATAGTCAATTGGTCCCTTTCCACATTACTAAAACCACCCAAACTTCCATCGGACCCGTCCGACTACCGGAAGCCTTTCCCTTTTACCTGTCGAGCGCAAAATGCAAAGGTTCCACTGCCACAATTGAGGTAAATTAACATAATTAAACACAGGTGTGTTTATCTTAACCCTGTGTGTGAAATAAACCACAAATTGATATTTTGGTGTTTCATTGACAAAGTAGCTCGTTTTCCCTTCGGGGGCTCCATACGCTTTTTATGAAAACATTTATATCGTCTATTACTCCAGCTAGGAACAGCCTTCCTTACACTTGGCGTTTCTGTAAGCATTTTTAAAACACATCTATAACGTTATTTCCCCTCCACCCAGGCTCGGACAGTTAAGGCACAATATCAGAATATTGGACATATTAATGGATCGCCTTACAGTTTATTTTAGTGATTTATATACCCATCTGTTTACTCGCCGCTTATATGATTACCCAGCCTCTTGATGTGGTCCCTGATCTTACACAACTGCAGAGTCCGCTTTTCAATACTGCCAGACAATCTTTATTGGCAAAGTTTTCCAAAATTTTCACAACTGAAAATCTGGATGTAAATGGGAACGTATGCGAAATTTTGAAAATGTTCATATTTTATTGTTTGGTATATCAATCATTTCGTACGACAGGAACTTTTCATAGATGGAAGCGACAATGGGATTTATCAAGCTCTTACTGATTTGTAGAATGAAAGATGAATACTCGTTCTAACATAGATTAGTCGGCGCTCTATTCAATTTTTAACCGTGCCTTTCATAGCATAACTCATTAAAACAAGTTTGCTTTATTTTTCTAGACAATTCTTTACTTTTTATTCTATTGATATGTGTAGTTTGTACTTTATCGATGTAATTTGGTGTGTCATACCTCAGGAGAGGAATTTGTATCAGTCAAGGGTTATTTTGCCGATCCTCATAAAACAATTAAAGTATATTATTATATCGTTGCTAAAGAAGATGAAAAAATAATACCAGAGTATAGAATATGTCTCAACCTTTAATTAAGGTCCGTCTTGGACGACGATTCCTCTCACCTGAATACCTATTTGGTGTGTGTTTTAAATACCCGGACATTTCTGGATGCTACCTATCACACTTACTTATCAATATTCCCTCATTTTTGCGATTAGTACACTCCACCCCATAACACAAATCACGCACATTAAGCAAAATGTCACATCACGACATAAATATCAAAATAAAATATATCAAAAGGTGGTACTTTGAACTAGAGATGACGGCCGATTATTAAACTCTAAGCTGGTTATCTGGTAGACTTCAGTCAGATACGAGTGGCAATAAGCTAAAAAGACATTTTAGCTGAGCATGCTCTGTGAGGTGTGTTCCCCTTGTTCGGTCATAGGCCATTCAATACAACTTCACCCACTTAACAAAGAAATGTACAAAGGTAAAACATATAGCTTTGAAAAAGAATTGTTACGGACGACAGCTTTATTTATTGAGAAGTTTGCTAGTGTTTGTCATCATCTATAGACTATACAGTTTTAATATATCCATGAGACTAGTTCAAGAAATTGATAAAAATGGAAAGCTTGATTCTGGTTACCATGGTAAATTAACACGTTGAATGAAGAAAGGACACTTCCTGTGTTGAATAACATCTAACCTCAATCAGCCTGTATCTGTATTGGGCTGAGATAGTAGCTTGGCTTCTGGCCGATGCCTGACCTGACTTGTGCTGGTGCGATTCGTAAATACGAAGCCCCTGTATGCGCACCTAAATCGTTTATCATCTATCCCATTTCTGATAAATATCTTGGCTTCTGATTGGCGGAGAGCTATTCACTATACATTGCATTTTCTGGTCTTGACTTCCCATCGCTATATTCAATGCTCCCCGTTGAAGACAGTGTACAATTATGGACTTTTGCTAAAGTCACTGGTTAGTTTTATGGACCTGAAAGAAGAATAGTGATCGAGGCCAAAGGCCGCGGTCAGTTTCCTTCTTGCAGGCCCTTAAAACTAACCAGTGAAGGAAGCCAAAGTCCTCAATTGTTTTATTTTATGAGCCGGTAACTCTAAAAATTACTGTTTACATAAGAAAGCAAATAAAACCAAAGTTCAGTTTCAAGACTTTTATTTAAAAAAATAAACAACCATAAAAAAGATAAATATATGTGACTGTGAGATGGAGTCCCCATATAAGCGGAATCGTGATATTGACTTGTGGGCGTGGCCAAATCGGTGGTACGCAACTGGTAGTTAAACTTGAAACTAGCAGTCACATTTCAGCGATTTGGCGAACGAGTGCAATATCGACAAAAGTACTTCCATATATATATATATAGATTAGACAGTGACAGGTTAGCTTATGGAGAGTAAAGAGTTCGAACTGCAGAATAGGGTAATGACTGCTAGGAAGTGCTTCTGGACAACAAACCACACATACGATATATATATATATATATATATATATATATATATATATATATATATATATATATATATATATATATATATATATATATATATAATCAATAATGCAGATATGAATACCGTATCAGATCAATCAATTTTCCACAACTCAGAGCCAAGGTTTGACGGAGTCGGCAACTTTCTTCACTAGCTTTGGGCGCCTCGGGGAAAGCTCTTCACCCGGACTATTCTTATGGCTTGAGCAACGACAGGCTCACTGCTTGAATGAAAGGCTGGTTTACACAGAATATGAATCTAATCTGTTATCTTTATGCCAATTCAGGCGGCATTAACTTTTGTCAAAATTGCCAAGGAAAGAGTATGAAAAATGGAATAGAGATCTATAGAAGTTAAATTTCCTTACAATATCTTTGTAGTCAACCGGTCGTTTAGCTGTGTGGCCCCAGGGAGTCAACCACAGTTCTGAGTACGAATGTAGGGTCAAATACATCCTTGTTTTGTGTCCAATTTTTCTGATAAAATCCCTCATGGCCCGAGTCTCTATTTCTGAGAATGGGTATGGGCCCTTGAAGATTTCCGAACAGGGATCTGCACTGGCGGTCCCTCCTGTAAGTATCACACTTATGCTGGTGGTGATAATCATACAAATTAAAATAATATAATATTCTGTAAAATAAAAGTATAACCTTGGTAACAACGATTATTTTTTCTTCATCATTTGCACACTTCGCACCACGACACATTAAACATGGTTCATTATTAAATAATCTACGAATAAGCAGTTTATGATTGGATAGTTCCCGTCACATGAGGCTTTGTTATTGCGTGATGCCTGCTAGCCAGCTGACATTAACTTTGTGTACGCGATTGCATCACCGTCGCGTGCCATTGTCCAAGGAAAATGGCAGAGGCAGAGGTCCACATTGGTTATTCTGATCGATATCCCCAGCATGTCTATTATTAGTTCATTGTAATCACTACTAATGAATTCATCACTTTTTAATGGTAAATATAGAAAACCATGTTCTTATTATCTAGTAAAATAATTATGGAATTTTCAGTCGAAGGCATGCTGTGGATATCGACCAAAAAAAACGATGTCTCGGCTTCGCTTCGGTCCACATTGTTTTTTTTTTTTTTTTTTTTTCTAGCTGATATCACACGTCTATGCACTGAAAAGTCTATAATTGTATATTATTGTGAGCACACTAAAGATAACTGTAGTTACAAGGTATACCGTGTGATGCTCATAATGAGCTAACTGAGACTACTGGGCGTTCACTTTTTACATATAAAGTGTGGCCGTAAAGTTAGTTGAGATACACAGTGTTGGCCTTCATATATTTGTCAAAAAATGATAATAATAATAACATCGCTGGGGAAAATCAAAATACAAAATTATAAGATATATACACAACATCATAGAGCAAGAAACAGTGCAAATACACAGAAATGTTGTGTAGGCCTACTGAAATTCGTTCAGATATAGTGCGGGCATACATAAATTGGCTGATATAGTATGGATCTATATAGAT
Source organism: Hermodice carunculata (assembly GCA_964020975.1). Lineage (NCBI taxonomy): Eukaryota > Metazoa > Annelida > Polychaeta > Eunicida > Amphinomidae > Hermodice > Hermodice carunculata. The sequence goes on along the minus strand of OZ026624.1, from coordinate 94,169,294 downwards.
ATCGTGTAAGCCTATATAAATTAGCCCTACTCGCGTTTTAACCATGTTTTTTTCAAGCACATTATTGATTCATAGTGTTCCAATCGAGTAAATACCCGTGTTACATGTTTACTTATAGTTTGCTATTTTCCACTATTTTACTAAGTTATTATTAAATAGAGTTACCAGTAATAGGAGTATTGCTGGTATAGGCTAAATACCCATCGGCATCATGTGCTAGTAACGGGCGATATTTCTCGATTTGGGGGAATTAGAGAGGTACCAGCAAATAGATCATACACGTGTCTGTAGAATTTATAATAAACCAGCAGTAATATTGGTTTGCAGGGAAGTAATAACACAATGATAGGGCCATCAGTATCCCCATTTATCGACATTTCTCCTGTGTTGTGCGTAGTTGTGGTTTTGCAGAGTCTGTGCATATGGTCTATTACATATTCTGGAAGGTTTCTGCACATTTTTCCTCTTTGTCTTATATATATACTAAACAGCGAAAGAAACGCAAACTGGCTCTTATCATTAGAATTTAATTCTGTGATCATAACCAATGAACACAGCAGGTACGGCACATGAAACAGTGGTATGTTGTTAATGAAAGCAAGGGTATAATCTGCTGATGCAGACTGGAGTGCACCTAAAGTGATATAGCCTGCCAGATTTGCCAATACAGTACCGGGTGTGGCCAGTCTATGTTATTGTACTGTCCTGCAACACCAGGGCAGACATCACTATGCTGTAGTTTCTGTGTTGTGACATGACATTTCACTCCCAACAAGAGCTGTATGGAGTTCTGCGCTTATGCAGTCGTCTCCGTCTCACAGTATACAGTGTGTCCAGGAGATGCCACAAATACTCTTTACGGCGTCTGGAGAGTGAGGTGGTTAAGGCAGTACATCCACATTAGGATTTTCCAGAATGTCCAGGCGCACTCAACCAACATGAAGTCATGCATTACTTTTCATAAACGGGTGTGCTGACTGCTGTATCCTTGGAATACCATGTTGAACCAGGATAGTGCCCCTGTATTTGACGGCTGTCGTGGTTCCTTCCACCAGCACAAGGTCCGACCTCCAGCCAAAGGATATGGCACCCACGCCATAACCCCCCTGCGGTCTACTTGATGATCACAGACATTAAACTAGCACTCCTCGTGACGACGATACACACATTGACAGTCACCCCTCATGAACAGACTGAAACGGGACTTGTCAGTGAAGATAACACGCCTCCATCTGTCTCTGTACCAGTTCCTGTTGCTGTGTCTTTGTACCCATTCCAGAATTGCTATTCTCTGCTGTTGCCTGGTGAACCCTCAACCCTGCCTCACGTAGGGGACGACGAACAGTATCCGCACTAGTTCGTGGATCGGTATGTCCTCGCGTCTCCTGGGTAGTCTGAACAGAACTTCGCAGTTCTAAACCTGTTTAAGGGCATGGGGAGTGTCAAAGGGTTCAGTCAAACCCCCATCAGCAAAAGGTTCAGCTTGTATCAATAAATGAAAAACCAGAAAAAAAAGAGCAAGGAAGAATCGAAACACATCTTTACTTACTAGCACAAGATACTTCATTATAACCGTAATTGGCGTGGTTGAGCCGAATACAGCAAAAAGATCCTTGTATTGTATTTGTGTCTTTCTGTCCAGAACCTCTCTAGTAGTCATTAACCTGTCCGAACTCTTTATTCTCCATAAGCTAACCTGTCACTGTCTAATATATATATATATATATATATATATATATATATACCTATGGAACTACTATTGTCCATATTGCACACGTTCCTATGTAGAACTTTGCCATAGGATCTATTAGCCCAAATAAATTAGAGGGTCTTCAGTGGGTAACTACTCAGAACATATTTCGGAGCATGTACCGTACATGTCTCTCTGAGTAGCGGCTCCTTGTCTAAGCTAAATATTCAGCAAAGACAACCCACATAATAATGAATAAATATGAAGGTTGCGAATGATGAATTAGCTAAATAAGTGAAGTGTTGCTTATAAATGCTGAGCTTGAATATGAATTCAGAATACCTGTCAAACCAAAAATAATTAATAAACAGTATAGAACAAGTTCGGATAAGAATAATGTGACCTACCCCTGAACTAGTATGTACCCTTTCTAGTTGGATAAGACACATTTGTGCAACCGCTTGCCAGCGAATAACTGAGCAAAAAATAAACTGGGGTTATATATTCAATCCCAGTGATTACAAAATGTACAGTTACAGCCAGACACCTGTATAAACCTAACAAGTACTGTAACAATGGACATCCTATGCCAGAAATGTAAAACAAACTTTATGATGACACCTATTCGTCCCTATGAAAGTATTCAAGAAATCAAGTACTGCTCAGTTGTAAACTCTTAGTTTCTGTTGCAAAACAATGAATCAAATTTGTGATAATTGAGTAAATCTTGTCAATTTCTGGCTAATTGCTTGGGACAGCCTATGACTGACTCCTGGCCCTGGAGTTAATGTTTCAAAAGAATGGCTCAAGGTTGTGACAATTCAGTAAATAATGCCAATGTCTGGCCAAGTGCTCAAGGCAGCCCATGACTAACTCCCGACCCTTGTGTGGGACAGCCAAATTAAGTAATTATTTACTTTGAGTAAGTGTATACTTACATGTTAGTCTAAAATGTCGGAAAGGTGAATATTCAAACAAAATGATGCCAAAAGGCAAAACAGACAAGTCTGAAATCTTTAAAATTGATGAAACCAAATTTTCTAACAATCTCTGGATATTTACAGGAAAATCTGTAAAGGTATTTGATCGAAAACACATGTTCGAATCGTCTTGACTCTAGTTTTTGTAAATAAATTTGGTTATGAATGCAAAGTCCTGAAATTCAGAACAAATACGGCCAAATCTCAAAATTTGTGACAAAAATGTATTAAGTCTAATAATATCTGAAATATGACTGTCAGGGAAAGAGTAGTTGACCACTTCAAAGTTAAACTCAATTTTGTGATAGACTTTAATGCGAAACCTGTCATTTGACACCCGAATATCCAAATCCAGGAACACATCTCTGAAATCATCTGCATTGTTACCTTGGAAAGGGATATATTTTGTGTAAATTTCTTTAGCAATTTCATTAAAATATTGCACAATTACACATGCAATGTTATCAATATACCTTGCATTGTTTGATAATTTTGTAGCCAAATGAAAATGTATGTGATCATTCTAAAATGGTCCAATATTTTGAGTGTGTCTGGACTCCATGTTACGACTTAATAAAATTAACCTCACTACATGAAGTTAACTTCCAGTTATGTTGATCAGCAGAATTGTGTAAGAGAATAACAGCCTCCATAGGCTACTTCAAGTCTTAGGTGGTGTATCTGTAGTTTCATATGAGTTTAGCATCTTGGTATGAAGTTACGAAGGTCCAAATTTCGAAAATTGTTTTGGATCGCCACCCAGCAGAAGAGTGTCGAAGTTCAGTGTCACAATAAATTCTCTTCCCCTGAAGTGTTCATTCATAGAATTAATTTAACAAATGGAGGACATAAATAGAACACAGTTTCGTTTTTAACGATCCAAAGACCGCAATTTAAATTCTTAATCACTATAGAACTGCAAAGACCTGAAATATCTATGATTTTAATCTAAAAAAGTTTCAGACTTTACTTGAGAAAATATCATTTAAAAAAGGAAAACAAAATTTAGATGAAGGGATTACCTTCATAACGTACATTAAAACCCTAGTAATATGCTGTCCAGATCAATGATCCCACTTGTCCAAACAAAACACAAACCTGCGTAGGGAAATTTTAAACATCCAAATTATTTGATAACGAAAATATTATTTCTTTCAGGTATTGTATTTATTTGTTTTAAAGAACATAGCACTTAGTGTATACCTTGAAGTTTGGCTCTTATGTATTGCAATGATATTTCACTTATTTAATATAATGATGATAATGATGATGAGGTCATCATGCAGTCAGGTTTTCATTGTTTGTTATTATTGTCCTTTTCCAGTACAGATCCAAGAATGCAAGACAAAAAAGTGACTTGTTCCATGTAAATTGACTTAATTTGACAGATTGACAGTTTTACTGATGCCCGATACCACAGTTATTCTCGCAGAAAATAATTTTGATAAGCTCTGGATCTCCAGAACAGGAATGTCATCAGCTTGTTGTCAGTTCACGCCCACACTTTATTTAGCATTTATCTACTTTAGCTTAGTTTTACAGTCATGCAAGGTTATGCTTATCGTGCAAGTTTCAATACACAGTATGCTGCTTCAAAATACAAATGCGCTGAATGAATAATGAAATAATGACATGAACTGCTTAGGTTAAAACTGTTTTAATACCGTCCCATAAAATCAACATCTTTTTTTATTATTTCCATGCTATAGTGTAAAGAGAAATATGCTGAATTAGAAGGTGAAAGCTTGCACCTCCAACTTCTTAAAAATCAGACAGATTTTATATTTTTGACGAAAAGAAACATAAAATATATTGTGCTGAATATTATGGTACAGAGTACCACATGATTTTACTTTCAATATGGACTTTCCACTTTCATCTTTAATCTAGCAGTAAAGCAGTGAGCAAGGGGCCGGATAGCACAAATTTAAACTGTGTCAACCAGTAGTGGTATTTTAATTTTCAACAGTACCAGTTAGATTTACGAAACATAGCTAATAATGCAGAGACTTGAATTACTAAAATGATTCAAGTTTGGGTGGTTAAAAGTAGTGAAGCTCAGCTGTTCCAATCTTCGGCTTTATGTTTTTTGTTTGTTTTTTTTTTAGCCCCTATAATACACCATTAACCGCTTCGAATCTCAAAATTCCCCCCCCCCCCCAAGGCTTTACACCCTTCGGCTGCTTGTAAGTCCATTCTTTATACCATATGAATCCACAATTAAAAATCCTGCCTATGCTACTGTTGTCTTGAAGGTGCATTAAGTGGACATGGTGGTCTTGGGCTGCTGTGGCTACTGCAGGTTGGTCACTTCTTAGTCGATCTTGGGAGGGCCCAGTAGAACCTGGCTGCAAGACTATCGTTGATACTGATGTGCCCAGCATCTCAGTAACACGGGACTGACTTGTCCCTAACCGTAGCATCCCAATAGCTGGGTTGCGCACATCTTGTGTAAGGCGAAGCATCTTGGCAATGGCGTATAAACATTCCCACTGGTCACAGGTTTTATAGGGACACCACTACACCTGTTAGATCCCCATCATATCCAAAATTACCCGGTTTTTGGTGTAATAACGTGCAACACAGTACCTTTCTAGTACGTTCCTCGTTCTTGTATATCTGATTGCGTGGGTCAGTCTCCTACAAAAGTATCAGTGATGACCCTATTCTGGTACACTGCACTGTCTGTGGTGACCCACATGCAAAAGTGCTGAGAAAACATTATGTGCAATATACTGACACTTTGATCTTATCTGGGAGCCAAATAACCACCTTGCGTTTCTTTTGCTGTTGAGTATGTGTGTGTGCGTGTCTTCGTGTGTGTGTCTGTGTGTGTGTCGATGTGTGTGTGTCTGTGTGTGTGTACACCAACCTCCCCAATGGAAGTCCCAATTTCGGTTGGAGTCGGTGCCTCGACATTTACTGCCTACGTTGTAACTACGAGTTTTGCGCCACATCCGATCCTGCCAAACAATCATAGAAAGAAAGAAACTGATGCCGTAGACTTTTTTATGCTCTTTCAGAGCCAACTGCGACTAAACTCGAACTATTAAAGTAGAACTGTTCTAAATTACAAAAAGGATGCTAGATTCATCTACCTTGTGAAAAGACTTTTGATGAATGTTCAGAACATGTAACATATAATTGTTCATGTTCATGTTTACTTGTCATATTTGGACGGATTCGAAATTGGACTGAATTTGGATATCGATCTCGATAGGTATAATGGTCACTGATTATTTAGTTCAAGTGGCAACATGCTTACAATAACACGAATGTAATAATTCAGGTCAACAACTTTCCTCGGGTCTTTGGGTGCAACATATAACGCCCAAAGCGCGCCGAGGACAGCTGTTGACTCAGTCTAAAATGTGGCACTGAAACAGTTTAGTGTAGCTTCTCTATAATGCACTGTTAATCAAAAAATACACTTGTCTAGTACAGTCATAAAACCGTGCATTTTTGCATGCATGCAAGCCTTACGGACATGTTCATGAACATTATGGACACTCTGCTGCCTGTAAATGCAAAGATCGAGTGTCATACCACTTAGGGTATGCGCATGCTTACTTTGTCTATATTACACGGTTTTTCGTGCGTGACACTTTATAAGGAACACCTTTGCAAAACTTCAAATCTACAAAGAATAGATACACTATGCACTCATGTGCGCCAGTACATATTTTGAATACTAAAACACGTTAATGTTGACCCCAAAACTGCATATGGTTAAAAACACTGAGAATCGCGTTGAATGTTTTTAATATATTACATAAATTTGAATACACATAGTGTCCTTCCAAAACGATACAGAAAATTATTTTGCATCAACCAGAATGTGAGACATAACTTTAGCAAAAGCAAAGCTGTTAGTTGGACCAAAAAGTTGCTAATTTTCGTAAGAGTACATAAATATGACCGATGTTCTTATCTGTTCTTCAAACTAAAAGAATTGACGGTACAAAAATAATTAATTGTAAAGACAATAAAATGCTATATACATAATTAAGTTGTTTTTGCTTTTTTGTGATTGTCAATTTTATTTTTTTTAGTGTTTTTGGAAATTGGTTCTTATCTAAATAACTTTTTACAGGTTTTTTCTTAGAAATAAAACTTGCTTATGTCAAACAACGATATGTAGCACAAAACGGACATTTGGTTACTTGGGCACAATGGAAACAATTTACTTTCTACTTCGTTTCACTGACAAAAGTGCCGGCAATTTTGACCGTTAAGCATTCGCCATAGGAAGCGTCAGGTCTTGAATGTTTGTAAAAACACTTACATAGATGTGGCTATACTCGTATCCGTCAGGATTTGCTGAGGGTAAGATGTACCACGTGTACTGCCTCACCAGACGCGTTACGTTCTTGTCCAGCCCGTACTTGGTCAGCATCTGAGGACCAAACCTTGATATTTAATAATTGCAAGTTGCAGCTGATTCAGCTTTACTTTTGCTCAAAGCATATAATCAGATATATACATATATATATATAAATATATACAATGGAATAGGTCCTACAGTCGGGTTGTCATTGTCTGCGGGTCAATTATAATCCTCAAACCGGACCGTGGGCAGTATATACTAAGTGTAGCTTACCACAATTCCTGAGCATTTATAGCTTCCCATAATATCTGGGCAGATTTGCTAATTCGTGCGTTTCTGAAACCCCCTAGGTAGCGCATTGAATTTAAGGCAAACATGGTTTATGGGCATTTTTCAACTGCCGATAAACCAAACAACTGCCCACAAGACGGTCTGAGGATTATAATTCTGCCCATAAAGTACCCAAGACATAACTATATATATATTTATATATATATATACACATATGATGTATGTGTGTGCAAAATATGACATACTTTAGATTTATCCCGCTCAAATCGCCCATAGATGCCCGTATATAAATTTTCTCCTGCCTCAATCTTTTTCACTAACTTTCTCGTCAATAGAAAACCTGCTCAGTCAAAACTGCAGAACATGACAAGACATATTATGATAGTATGCGTCCGGTAAACAGTTTTTCTATGCGCAAAGGAAAGCTGTTGGTCAATGCTTTTCTTGCCAGGGAAGCGTCAATACAAGAACGATTTTGCCTACTCAGCGCACAGGAGCAAGACCAGTATGGGTGTAGTTGTAGGTGTCGTAACACTGTGCGCAGGAGCTAAAAGGGTATGGATGTGCTTGTAACTGTCATAATACTGTGCTTAGGAGCTAGACCATTGTGGTTGTTCTTGTAGCTCTCATAACACTTTCTACAGGAGCTACACGAGCAATCTCAGTATCCACATTGTATAATCAAGGGGCTAGAAGAGGAGGGAGAACTCGATTTCAGTATGCTTCAATGGAAACATAATAGGCAGGATCCCATTTACAGCCTTTGTGCTTTTCTTTTCATGAACAATCTTAAATGCAGACGGCGGGTCCTACGTTCGCCGCGGGGACCTTTATTTTATGCTTATGTTTCAAAGACACAATTTGAAATGATTTGAACTCATTTGCACCAATATAAGTCAAAAGTGCTCGTTTTAATCTAACCAGGTGCATTTCAAAATTAAACCTATTGATTATTTTAATCAAATATATAAGTTTATGCTTTTCTCACCGCTGGCTTAAAGTTTGTATAATGTATGAGCGGCCAGATGGGGCACAGGGAAAGCACCGGGAAACATGAAAAAATCAGTGCTTACGACAACCTAACACCCCGAGTGCAATGCAAAGTAATTCCAAATGAAAGTCGACAGCTTGAAAAATACAAGGCTGGAGTTTTGACGCTCGAAAATGATACGCCAAAGGCGACTCGAAATAATGCATGCATAGTAAGAGTATTATGCAGCTTATAAAGCTAGCTGGATTGGTCTATGGCGCAGTAAAAATTTGTCGATTCAGGTGCTGGCCATTTTAGCCATTAAGCAGGTGCTCGACGTGGACCCGAATACCAGACAAGGCTCTTTAGCCAAGCAAATCTGACACTGACGGGGAACATGCATCCAAAGCGTCTATATCTTTTGTTCTTCTTTCCAAGTGTAAATACGCTGTAATATTTAACAACCATGCCTTGTATCGTCGTCTCATGTGCTGATATCTCGATATTTCGACATGTAGGGTTATTTGTAAATCTATCGTTTAAAATGTTTGCAGTCTTAACTTACCTCGTTGATGATGTAGATAGCGGTGGCGGTACTTATCCATTCCCGAGCGTGAATACCGGCATCAATCCATATAGCAGGTTTAGAAAGTCCCCAAGTTCCAATCTGAAACACAACCAGGAGGAACGGTGACCCTCTCTCCTGACTAACTACACTGCATTTTTTTTCATAATAAATAGCAATCAAGCGATGTTTCAAGACGTTTTACAAAGAGTTTGAAAGCATAGCACGGTATATTTCGAGACGTTTTGCAAAGTGTTTCAAGACGCTGTACAGTATGTTTCAAATGTTGTCGGCTGTTGCGGGTTTTTTTTCCCAAATCACGTTGTGATTGCAAAAAAGCAATAACAAATGAGACAGCACCATTTTTCTCGATGGAATAATTACGCAAACTTCTTGGATTACTCACTGTACCAACTTTCGTGATTACAGACCTTACCCGATCTCTGTTTATGGGTGATATTTATAATTGGAATAGATGGATTGGAGTGGCCGGTGAACTGTTGCACTTTAATGTTACCATTCTGTAGCACTCTTGTTCTAACATGTTACCGTCTATCATTGTCATAACTAGACACGGGGTGCTCATATAAGCGTAAAAAGGGTCACAAAACGTGATGTGTTGTGTCACATCGATTTAATCGTAGCATCGTGGTACTCAGCTGCGCACGGTGCCCGCAGCCCGTACCACATCATACATTTTACAGTATTCAATAGCACAAAGTTATTAATACTACTGAAAATAACTTTTGTACAGGTTTTTTTCCATATTGTTCTAAATATATTTTATTCCAAAATAGAGAAATAATTGGGGGTCAGAGCCAAGTTCTATAAGAATACTTGCCAACAAAAAGCAAATCAAAAGACAAAAGGAGCAACGCAACTCTAGTGATCCGCTGCTAATAGTCCGGGAATATAAAGACTTCATGAGCTGGGTAGCTGACAACAAGAAACTCGAAAGACGTCGCTGGTACGAGCACAGAGAGAGGGGCCCTGAACATCACCAATAATTATACACGACTAAGTTATTGTTTCATCTTTAAAAAATGTTTGCTTTTGCCCAAAAACTCTTGCACTGACAGAAATATGGAAGTATTTGCATCAAAGCTGCAAAACTTGCCACCTAACAAAATTATATTTGTAGTGAAAGGTGCCAAAGGACTAATAGCAGCATATGGTCTTTCTCGAACCAACGCGTAACGTGGACAGGTGAGGAAGTAAGACTTTTCAGACTGACCAAATCACTAATTGTGTTTCGGTTTCTGAACTGGTGGTAAGATCACGGAAATGTTGCCTTAAATCCTGATTAAAAATACCAAATGAAAACATGCAAAGAGGGATACTATTGGTTTTTTTCTCTACTTCTAAGAAAAATCTGTGCGGTAAACGGTCCAAAGCATGTCATTTTGTTTGAAGCCCAAGGTACTTCAGAAATATTGGCCACATCAGAAAATGTATTAGGTCTTTCGAGTTGACCTCAGTTTTTATTAAATAATTTAGTTTTAATTGTACAGTCTCATATTTTCAAATTAAGAAGACTGACAAATCATATGTTAAATAACTATTTCTAAGACAGTAAAAACCCGGATAGCTGGTTCAGTAATGCAGTGAAAAACTTATGGATAATCTCCCCTTTGTTCTCCATGACAAAAATGCAAATGCAATGTACAGTGTGTGGGTCATATTAAATGCTGAAAACTCTTTTTAAAGATAAACATTTAATAAGTTAAAAAACATTACGCGCTGGGAAAAGCTGTGCAGTGATTAACGCTTATTTTACATGTTGTAAGCATATATGCTTTGGAAGGTTGCAATAATACGGACAGGTTTGTAGGTCACTTTAAAAACAACTATTTGGCTCGAGATGTAAAGGAACAAGGACACTGGCTGTTGAGTGTTTATTCCGGCAGCGTATTCTGTAGTTGTGCTGAACAGTGGTCAAACCAATAACAACGTTGTTTAAAAATTAAATTCACCGATGCTGTGTTGAAAACGATGAAAAAAGCTATGCATGCACGTACCACATACATGAGTTAGCATTAATGTCCTCGACAATGCGTACAAGAGTTTGACGTGTTCCCCTCAATGTTGAACCTTCTGATATATCTATCAATTATCATCACAATTGGGCAAGATCAAATCACCTTATCACCTTTACCTGTTTATGAGACATATGGAGAGTAGACTAGTTACAAACATGATGAACAAGAGAGGACCTAAAATTGATCCTTGAGGCACTCCCGTCTAAGCTTAAACAGATTCGAATGTATGACCTTTAGATTTAACACAGGTTTCAAACCAACTTAATGCAGTGGGACTGCACTATTAAACAGGTTTCATATTTAACCAGCTTGAAAGCTTTTCTAGATGTTAAAGCGCAAGGCTCATTTAGACGCCTGTGTGATGCACACAGGTGGACCATTTTACTAGCGCAATTTAACAGGCGTGAAAGACCCCATACCTAGATATGTAACTTAGATTATTAGCAAAAAACTAGTGACGGAAATTATTTAGGATCTGGTTGTGTCCCCTTTGTACCTCGACACGTTAAATTAACTTTGGACGCCCATTATCAAACCCCTGGATTCCTGGCCACTTACAATCACAGTGCACAAGTGTATACTCACTTTGATGGCTCTCATGTATCGGCCTTCATATGTTCTTCCAATATGACGTAACGATGCGATCCTTATGTACTTGCGACACATGGCGCTAAGCCAATTGTTGATCTGTAAGGGTATGCTGGTCAGGTTAATAGTGTTGTGCAACTGTCCATGATACAAATAGACATATTTTATTTTTTCCACGACATGGACTAAAATAACCACGACCTTATTCATCATTTTCTGTTGTCCAGATTTTATTCTATATAAGTCATCAGAGTTAGGGTCCACTCAAGATCTTGCCGACGTAAAATGCAAAAATAAAATGAAGCATAACGGAGATATTTGTCTGCACTGATGTCTGTCAATGCAGCGCGGCTCTCACACACCCAGGCACTTACGGTAAGGGTATGGGTCGTTCGTCAAAATACTCAAAAGGTGAAAAGGCATTAAGCTGTGAGAGTTATTATTTTGTACTTTGTTTTGTATTTTATACATTTAATATCGTGAGATCGCGTATACATCTGTATATCCATATGTTATCCCTTGCTTGTCAAGCACATTGTGTAATCAGAATGCAACCAGATTTGAGTTGAATTTGACCTGATATTGGGGAAAAAACTCACAGAAATTTGAACATGTGTAAATTTACGCATGGGTACGAGATAGTAAGTATTTTTCGCACTTATTGTTTCCTCCGAAAAAGCAGCAAATGAGAAGGTATAAAAGATGAGAGGAAGAAGGTGTTTGTCACTTCAAACAATTAACACAAGGTATCATATGCATATGCTTCAATGAGCAGAGAGAGAGAGAGAGAGAGAGAGAGAGAGAGAGAGAGAGAAAGAGAGAGAGAGAGAGAGAGAGAGAGAGAGAGAGAGAGAGAGAGAGAGAGAGAGAGAGAGAAGTTGGACAGAATACAAAGTAGGCGAACGGAGACTTTTAGTATGACTGGCCACTGCTGGCGAGGGATTTTGCAGATGCTGTCGCCGCCATATGGATTCAGGTCTGTTGTTTTATAGGCTTCCAATGTGATGAATGCAATCCTGGTCCAGCAACTCAGTCTCCGTCGGAAATGGAGATGGTATTGTAACCACCACCTCAATATCTAAGGTTCCACGGATATATAAAATGGGAAATAAGCCAGGGATTCAATCTCTCGACACTTCTCAAGTTCACTTTTCAAACGGACACGGATTCAACCTAACAATAGCACTCACACTAGGAATGTTCCATACCCATTCATGCCCCAATCTTACTCTGATCGATCAAACATACAATGTGATAGAAGTGGTAGTGTGGTAGTGTGGACTTTTTACAGGTAAGATTGAAGTGAAGTATCCTATCCTTATTCTACGTTATTTAAAACCAAGTCGGCGTTTTCCAATCCGAAGCACCATAGCCGATCACTTCATTTATTCCGGATTGATAAAACCAGTATATGATTTACAGAATGATGACAGATGCCGAGTCAAGCAGAGAAATGAGCTACCATTATACTATCACAAAAGAAGACTGACTATGATATAGTCAACCCGAAGTATTTCTATCATGATATGACTATCATTCCAAGCTTCTAAGATGTTCTAAATCAAAGCGTTGTTCCATCGTTCCAACAAATTATTGTTCCAAAGAGTTATTGTTCCAACTCAACGTTCCAAGATTATACTTTCTGAATAAATTCATAAAAGCTTATCGAAATTGTTGTTTTTGTTCCAAAAAGTATTCCTATTCCAAGAAGGAAGAAGTTGGAAGGCTAACAAGGGGCTCAAGAGACAGGTGTAAGTAACTTACACTTGACCCGTCAGAGTCTGAATGACCAAATTGCCGTGCGTGCGGCCTTTTATAGACTGCCGCGGCACTGAATTAACCGTTCCATCGTTCCAACAAAACTTGAACCCCAATTTTCTACAAAACTACTGCATCTTTCTAAACCAAAAGTTAAATGCATAATGATGATTCCAAGTTGTTCAATCTCGATAACTTTCCAGGACATTATTGATACAAATAATGTATATTAACCTTAAAAAGACGACAAGTCTGAATGAGCCTAACTCTGATGGGAAATATGCACTGCCGGCAAACAAACAACATGGCTGCCATAGTAACCGAGAACTTACGAAAAACATGGAAAATCGAGATGTTAATCCAAGTTTACATGTGAAAAGGTTCAAGTAAGTGAGCAAATCTAGTTGTAAATAGATTCCAGGTGTTACTCTGATAAACTAAGGAGACTATGGGGCTTATTAAATTACTTTTACAGGTTGAAGTCCTAAACATAGCAGGCTCAACCAAAGATAGGCCTACCCAGCAAGACTCGGCATTTGAATTACAACGCATCAAGGTTATAATAAATATTAAACACTTTGGTTTGGCACAACATTGACATCATGGATCTCAATAATATGTACAAAAGGGCTCCTGTGACACCATGGGTGTTACAGTATTTATTTTCCCACGTGCTCACACACTCAGGGCAAACACCAAGTTCTAAAATTTCCCAAGACTATTTGAAATTTACCCAAACACGATATATGTCTGATAAACTCACTCAAGGTTCCTAGCTAGTACTAGGCCAAGCTGCACGTGTTGATACCAACAGGAAAAGGAACACAGGCCAACACACAGATAACGTCTGGGGTTGTTATCTTTTCCCACCAAAAAACTCCTTCCACTTCAATCAGCCGGGAATTTTCCTGCTCTGATACCATGCCGGTATCAAGTTTAGTAAGACTCAGGGGAGAAAAGATCGTCTTGCAATTAAGATGGTCAATTGCATATCAAAAGTAATGTTTTGTCTCAAAATTGTTAAGGACTGATGTTCCTCGTGGCTACTAGCATCACAGATTTGCTGGGAATAGCCATCAAAACTTATCAAATAACTATACATAAATAGTTGAAACAGATGCAAAATATATTGGTTTCTGATCATATTATTTGGTGGTTGTAATACAGAATTCCTAAGTTGTTGTCTTCCAAAATGCAAGATTGGAGAGAATGGTTTCACGACTGTCTTCTAGCGTAACTAGGTCTGCCTCTTTGCCAATTTTCAACTGCTGCAAAGACACTCTGTGAAAAAATCATTTTCCACCTATGTAACAGAAACGCTTCTTTTTCGTAAGAAGTTTCACAGCTCCTGAACTGACATCATTCTCAGAATTTCTACAATATTAGTTTATGTACAAAACAACGCAAAGCTAAACACGCCAGCTAGTGATATGCTATGTGATTCTATGCATCTGATTATATGTCAGCCACGTGTATCACTTTGTTTGTACTTACATAGCCTCTTTTGGCCCAGTGCCAACGGAAACCCGGTAGCTATTGTTTACTGTGTGCTGGCCAGAAAAACATACCCATTTATTATAATAAAAACATCATGACGTGTGCTACACCTCCCATCCAATATCAATCAGATGCAGTGGTTTGTCACAGGAATCTATCTCTAGACCACTTGCTTCTGGGCTGCTCTCACAGCACAACCTCTCGGACAATTTCTCGAGCGACACAGCCCTGCTAAGTTGATGAGGAAAAGTGTATGTTTGCTGCAGTTTTGTTGCTGCTGCGAACCCATCACGTTTGAATGATTCAGAATAAAAGTTAAAAATAGATACAACTAAATAAAGCATCATGAATGAATCATCTGTGTGAAATTTACACATCCTTCCATCTGTGGTAGCTTTTAAAGTAGGAAAGCAATAGGAATACAATAGAATTTCAAATTCCTCTGATTTGCCTAACAATGAACTCAATTTTTCAACTGTTAGGACCAATGTCACCTACAGAGTTTAGTTTATCGACACCAAATTTGACGCTATTCGTTTTATCAGCTTCTATGAAAAACCTGTGGACACACTGAGACGGCGATCAGGGAACAGAAAAAGTAGGAAAGAGATATGCAAGGAAAACAAGACGGAAGAAACAACTAGACCAAACGCAGAATGTATGTGGTTACGCACAAACGAAATGCCTTTTAGAATATGAACATATATCATTAGATCTTCCTCATCCAAATAATAATTCTTTTCAAAAGCGTAGCAGTATTTTAATCGGAATCACCACTATACTTGCATCATAAAACTTGGCATACGTCCCCACAATATTCTTGACGTGTTTACCCTTGGAGCTTATTTCTCTCTTTGCACGCACATTTGAGTTCATCTCGGTATCCACAATGCTACAGAAAAAGTACAAGTTTAACTTAGACACCTGATTTATGATCTCATCTGATATAATGCCCGTCGGAGAAGGTTGCCATAACTGATCACTGGTTGATTGTATTGGGAGTAAAGTATAAACCAGCGTTATTAATAATTATTTGTAATTTATAGTATGTTTAGTGATAAAAAATGTTGTATCATGCATTTTTTGAGCGATAAAGTAGTTCTGAAAGCTCTGGTCACCATTTTGCATATTCTTAGAGGCACATAGGAAGGAACATGAATAACTGATAATATTTATCATTGTACTTCTATTTATATTTTTATATACAATTTTTACATATTTCTGATCTGTTGTATCGCATCTCGTGAATTTGTTGGGAAAAGGATTGATTTATGCATCATTTTTCGTCAATTGCTTTCTCAAATAAAATACTGACAAACCAATATTTACCATTTCAATTTGAACATGCCACACAAAGGGTTTTACGTCATTCAACAGTTACAAATTCGTACATTTTGTCCTGTATGCCAAATGTCTTGAAAGGTTTACTTTCATATAAATGATGCCAAAACTACCCATTATATAATCAATATCTATCCAGTCAGGAGCTCTGTTTAACTACCTATTATTGAATCAGTCCCGATGTGGTTAGTTGCAAACTCTAAAGATAACACAAAAATGCCACTTTAATTGCATCCACATGAAGAAAAAAATACTTGTTACCTCTGTATGTTGTCAACAAGCACCTTATGGTGGAGGCCTGCCTGTGTCAGTAGCCGTGTCACTTTCACCATGGACTCTGGGGGTACGCGAATATCCACCGGAAGATGAATGTTAGGCTGCCTCCAAAAGTCAACCTGGTGGAATATACAACATTCTTATGTAATAATGCATCTTCCCGGTGTGTGTAACTGTACACAGTATTCCCTGGTATAAAACCCTGATGACACTAGGTGAGAACTGAAAAGAGTATAAAAGGAAGCATATAAAACAGGTACATTGACGACATCACAAAACATGCTTGATTCTGTATTTTTCCACCCAAGCAAGCCAAGTCACTGTGGAATTACGTTTGTGAAACAGTTTCATGAAATCATCGCTATGGTTGGCACAGTCACGGGGCCCATCTGGGTTATTAGGCCAGCCTGGTTGGTTAGCATAGTCTTAAGGCTCATCTGGCTGACTAGGACTGCCTCGTTAGTTGGTACAGTTATGGGGCCCATCTGGGTTATAAGCTTAATCACGATCTCAGCTGAGCATGCTTTGCCACACATTGACCCCTTTATTGGGTCAAAGGTTATTGGGCATAAATTGTAATATATCATCATTCAATGTAACAGTTGCTAAACCAAAAACTGTCAACAAACACGTCTTGGACAAGATTTTGCATCCATTGGTCTCTCTCGTATTTGTTATTAGTATGTTGATAATACTGTGGGGTTATTTTCAGAATAATAGCCACACATGTTCAAAAAAGGGGAATGTTTGATACTGGTTACCTTGACACTTTAGTGAGTGAATGGGGAAAGCTCACTCCCTGTCTCTAATGACCTGTAACCAGCTGCTCTGAGATCAATTTGGTTAGTATTGCCAAAGGGCCCATCTGGATTAGTAGGACAGTCTCGTTGGCAAATATAGCCAAAGGGCCCGTGCCAGTTATTAGAATAGCCTTGTTGGTTGGCCAAGTCAAGGGGGGGCATTTGGGTTATAAGCACAGTCTCCTGCGCAATCTGGCACCTGAAGCATGACCCAGTGAAATAATAATACTGTGGGATAAGGACATTATGTTACATGGCAAAGAAGACCTGAAAACTCTGTCATGTTTTAGATGGTCAATTCTCCAGCTTATCCAATCACACCATGGTTGTCTTGTAAGCATGTCCTACCACGCTTTGCTCGACTGAATTTGCATTGGACAATGTTTTAAGTGACACCTTGTGGTAGAGGCTGCAAACGACAGAATATATGGGTGCTCTTCGGATGCAGATATTTTTCCTCACAGTCGCTCCTAAATTTGCTAATGCACATGGACTTCATCTAGCATTACCTTGTCGAGTCAGTTATGAACCATACGTGTGTCAGAGTGGTCATCATTATTGATTGTCCCAACTATGCCTTGGTAAATAGAGCTGCTCCTCGGTGCAGTAATTTGGTTGTACTCATCTGCTACTCGGTACTGGTGGCTCGAGCACAGCCAGCTGCCTGTCAGTTTGAAGTTGAATGAACAAGCTATCTCAGTGATGCGATTACCAGCTTATGCTTTAAAAATGGAGAATGTTAGTTAAAATGCAGAGTTGTTTGCAGCTTCGACTTAAAGTAATGTCAGTAAATAGATACCTCCAGATGTGTCTTTGATATTATATTATGACTGTATATATACATTTCATTGTAACTTGCAAACATGGGCTCCTAGATTTCGCAACAGCTTCAACCTAATTATTATTGTTTTCCTTTTTTTCGGTTACTTTTTTTCTGAGACATTTGCTCGCTGGACTTTTTCTTAGTATTATGAAGCACACAGGAAGCATGAATACCGTGTAGGTAACACAATTGAACATAATTCATCTGTTCTCTACATTATACCCGCTGTTGGTTGACGCCTCATGGTTGTATGCACTTGCATAAGACTTTCTTATGCATTTAACTACTTTTCTTTGATTGGATACCTTCAGGTGTGTCTTGGCATATGAACATGTTTTTGATATTTTATCATGACTGTATAAATGTGCCTCATTGTAGCCTGGGAACAAGGACTCCTAGGTCTCACAACAGCTTAAAGCTCCAACCTAATTATTATTGTGCTCATTTTTTTACATACTCATTCGTAATATAGTCGCAGTTGGTATATACTATGCAGCCATTTATCACTCTTGCAACCGATACTGATATGTCATTAAGTCTTGGGAATTTATCTGTCTCATATCTTCTTAAGCACAATGATTGGTGCATTATATTGATAGTATATTCACATAGTTGAATGAAACTGCTAAATTTTCTCAATGTCTATAAACTCCAGCCCAGTGGTTACGTCCACTGGTGAGTCTTACATAGTTTTACAGATTCATGGCAATTTACATCCTTTGACACAATGTGCATCGTTTCGCTCATGGTGTTCTCTGCTTTCAGTTCACCTTACTTTGTTTGTCATGTACTTTTTAATTGTTTGCACTCATATACTTTGCTATATATAAATAGAGGGATCTACCTCGCAGCACCATGAAGTCATGGGCCATGATTGCCTGCTCAATTGTATATACAAGGTTTCAGGCCAATATATCTTGCTTTAATTTTATTGGATGCTAAATGGATGATGCTTGAAGGTTTCTCAATGCACTCTGGTCACAATGGGTTGTAGCACTGAACAACATAGAATGGCCATTGATCTTTATATTTCACGCTATGTCGATTAGACTTACTTTGGGTCCCCCACAATTAGTGATCAAATCATAATCTCCCACCTTGTCTTATTTATACTACTGGCAAACATCATTCTCAGCGCATTCTGAGCTGTTGACAACTCAAAAATGTTATTTGTCTACTTGAAAGCATAAAATGCAATATTCAATACATAGCAATGACGATGCAAACAATTAAAGCTAGATTTAGGCAAAATAAATCGATCCTTGTTAACAATAAGTTACATACATTCCTATGCAATCACTTTCAATAGAAAGTCTACAGACAATGCTGATAAATTAACAGTAGCGCATGATTTAAGGCTATTGGAAGATTATTGGATAAAAGTAAAAAAATTCCGCTTATCATTTTGGTTTAAATGACAGATTAATTGGGTTGGTAAAAATTAGAAAAGTTGACTGTACTAACCTAACCTATTCTAATACTCCTTTTTTTCAATAACTTGACAAATATTACACGTACAAAGCGCAGTCCTCGGCACAGGAAATCCAAGAAAAAAAAGAAAGAAAGAAAAAGAAAAGAGAGACAATGTAGTGATCTAAATATTTCTAAAGTAATACATAAATTATAATACTTTATAATAGAGGAAGAAATTTGCCATATATTGCTCTTAGAGGACTGGCAATGACAGATCTATTCAAACTTACTGGTTTTAATGAGGAAGTAGGCCTGTATACACCTTTATAATTTATGCTTGTACCTTTCATATATATAAAATGATAGACCAGCTTTACATACAATCAATTTTCGAACTTCCATTTGTAACAAAAAGATGATCTCTACTAATTGTAAATACAAACGTTTACAAATCTCTATGGGAAAGCCCCTATTCTTGCTTTAAATACGGAAAGAATATTGGGCAATAAATGTTAAACTATAAAAGTACACTTTTAAACATTTCAGATAATGCTATATTTACAAATAATATGTGTGACTGCTTCAGGATACTTTAACATAATTGATAACATTAAACCAAGGAATCTCATGAACAAGGGTCCTAACATCAGAGAAGGTCACTCTTTAAACTTTCAAAACGTTTATAAATCTCCATGTGAATCTATACACATTTTTAGTCCAATGGGCAAAAAGTGAAAACAAAAATGTTTCATAATTTAAATTTTGGTCAATGAATGTAAAAATAGTTATGAAAGAAAGATTTTTCGCCCTTAAAGCTAAACATAATAAATTTACATCACGCATTTTAAAAAAGGCAGAGGTCTCTGCTTGTTTGAGAGATTTTCATGAAAGATATGTCATTTGTCCGAAAGATAAAGCTAGTAAAAATTTTGGAAATATTTGTAAAAAATATTACATTGACGTTTTAAAGAAAGAACTTGTCAAAAAGCAACAATCAGGTTAAAAAGGCAATAGTGTCTACTTACCAGTACACCAAAATAAAATTATATATTCATGAAAATTACTTGTTAAATTGCAAAATCAAAACGCTTGATAAAGATCATTCACTTCATTAAATATTCTGGATTGCTAAACTGCGTCAAATCCTTTTTAATCACGATTTATAGCAGGCCCGTCTAATTGCAGCACTAAACAATTATCAGCAGAAGTAACTCTTTGTTTAGTGACCATCAGAAAACATTTTCATATTTTCTGATGGTAATTATGATATTATTCTTCAATTCAACGGTACATTGGTATTAGTTGCAATTCTTTCTGGAGTATCAATAGTTCGACGGAATTTGTTTAAAAATAAAAAAATTCTGCAGCTAAGAGTATACAAACTTTTGGTTTCTCAACACTTGATACAAGTTTAGCTCTTCAAAAAGTTAAATTACTATTGGAAAAAATAATTATCAAAATGTGAAGACATTTGGCTCACAAATATATAAAAATCACCGTTTAAAATCAAATATCTTTTTCGGTCCGAAAAAATGAAGAAGGCAAGTAATTGGCAATCTTACACCCTGTGTCAACTTATAGATGGAACTCATTTTCTTTTAGATAATACATTTCTTACATTTTGATATCATATTTCAACAAATTAATGTAATCCCTACGGAACGTAACTGCTCTCCTTTACTTGATGATCTGTATTTAACGTGGCTTGAATTTGAATTCATGTGAAATCTAATGAAAATAGACTTAACTGTGCCAAAAATTGTCCTACATTTCAAGATATATTCATGATATTGCATGACCAAATGTTACAAAGTTCTTAGAAATTGCGAAGAAAATCAAGCCTAAAGAAATTCCTTTAAAGAACAATGATGTTGATCCTTATCATGATATATTTCTAGATTTAGATATAGATAAGATAATGAATAATAGTTTAGTGACACAGATTTATCACAAAATAGATTATTTCGACTTTGAAGTTGTAAATTATCCTATTACAGAAAGTAACATGTCGGTAAAATTAGGTTATAATAGTTTTTGCATCTCAAACAGTACGTTTCAGTCGTGTTTTGGGCAATTTTACAGATTTTACATTTATGGTTAAATTTACTTTAAAAAGCTCATATCAAGAGGTTATGAAATTAAGTTTTTCAAATAATATTGTAACACTTTTTGTTGCAGACATCCAAAATTTGTTTTAAAATTTTGCTTCTCAAATTTCACACATCCCGGCACTCGATTACATCATAAATAATTTAAATGTCAAATTTCCTTACTACATATATGTTTTTGTCACATATATAAATATATATATGTATATATATATATATATATATATATATATATATATATATATATATATATATATATATATATATATATATATATATCTCTTTCACATAGGCCTATATCACTTTAATTCAGTTCTTTATTAGTAGAAAAAATATTGTCCAATTGCAATGTCTCCATGCCTGGTTTCCTCTCTGTGCAGTAGAAAATACGTATGATTTGGGGAATGCATCCAGTGGGTCCCAGCCATAGAGGGCATAAGACATGTGAATTTAATTAATCAAAATGAATTTTCAACTTGTCTCAGGTTTTTTTTTCATTTTTAGACATACATCTGCATAGGACTTCTCATTTGATACGATTATAGTATCAGATTAAGATATAATCGGAAAGGATATTAAATAAAAGAATAAAGAAAAAATACTCACATGAATAGTTGCTCCGAAATGTCCAATTACCCTCCTCCCCCAACCCCTTACTCATGTCGGAAGATTTGAGACGGTGAAACATGCTTAGTGTCGGAAATAACACTCAATAGGTTTTTCACTGGTGACACGTTCATAAATTGATTTGGCTCTTTAAACCTTGAATTTTCAAAACAGTTAAATTAAATGTACTGTTCTTGATGAATTGTTAATACACATGTAGTCATAAATAGTGACAGCATTGCCCGTGAATACAGTGAGTTTATAATAAATAGGCCTATTTCTATCACCGAAACACAACAACGTTGATCTGACCAGTTTCTCGGTGTGACACAGTTGATAAAGTGACTCTTCTACGTCACATTATTACATTTGCGTTTTACTTTAAGTTGAAGTACTGGTTTTTATTCTATCTCGTTGCTCCGTCAGGTAGGCCTAGTTGGGTCTGTTTAAAGACCAAGTGCTCCAGCTACATGAAGGGGTTTACATAATTAATTCAATGATTCATTTTTGTAGACCTCATCATGCATGATATGTGCTGACTTATGTTTTAGGCCTATAAAAGTAGATGATTATATTTATGTAATGTGGGCTACATTTTTGGGTAGGCCTTTCAACAAAGGAACTTCAAATCCCAATCCCACATTGTCCTCGATATAGATGTTAAGTCATGTTTTGACTCCGACAAGGTAGCTTTCCATTTCAATGAATTCCTCACCACAACAGCCGAGAAAGTAGTCTCAAAGCTACCTTTAACAACCCATAAATTTGGTACAGACTCCACAGTTTTCAAAAAATATTATCCGAACATTGCCCACACACATTAACCTCCAGAAAGTGAATTAGACTCTTGTACTAAAGGAATTAAGCAGTCTGAGCCCTTCCAAGAGGGTTGGACTAGATAACATCCAATCAAAATTTCAGAAAGATGGGGCAGACCATTTGAAAACCCCAATTACCCAAAGAGTCAATTTATCAATTTCTACTATCGAAATGCCCGAAGATTTCAAGGCTGCAAAATTAATACCCCTTTGTAAGAAAAAACAGTAAATAGGAAGTCGTTAATTACACCTTATGAGTGTTATTTACTAACATATCCACAACTTTGAAGCGGGCTGTATTCACCCAACTTGAGTTACATCCTGTAAGAAGTAATATATTGTATGATTTCCAGTCCGGTTTCAGGGGCTCTTATTGAACAGACACATGCCTGATACACCTCACAGACTTTATAGGTAAAGCAACCTCAAAAGGAAACTTTGTTGTATGCTCCTTTTATGCGTAGAAAAGGCGCTTGACACTGTAGATCATGTTTTTTTATTAATCAAATAGAAGAAATGGGTGTCCAATCACTTGAATGGTTCAAATCTTATTTAGGCAATAGAAAGCAATCAGTGTCAGTAAATGGAGTTGAATCAGAGCACCTACAGGTCCAGCTTGGAGTCCCCCAGAGGATTTTTAAGGCCGTTGTTGTTCTTACATTGTATCTTACATCAATGACATGCCCATAAGTGTACAATGTAAACCTATATGCCATTGCCCAAAATATAAGCAACAAAACTTGTAAAGAGTGATTACCAGACAACAAGCTCTCTCTCCATCTAGGTAAAACAGAGTTTGTAATCTTTGGGTCTAAGAGTAATTGAAACAGGTTAAAAAACCTGTTTTAGTTTACTGCAATGGTTCAAAGATAGACCAGACAAAGGCTGTCACAGGGTGCCACATTAAATGACGAACTGTCGGGAGAAACCATGGTTAAAACATTATAAAAATTCATATTCACGTTTAAAATGCCTTTGTAGCCAGGCAGTATCTCTCTGTCAGATGACTAGAAATGTCCTTTCATCAGCATTAATTCAGTGTTGTTTTGACTTATCTTGTTCTTCATGGTTTTCAGGCCTCAACAAAACGTTTCAGAAATACTTTAAATATCCCAAAACAAAGTAGTCTGGTTTATCTTGAACTTAGAACTTGACCACATTGGTTAAAACGAATTGAATGTTATCCACTCGCTGAACGTTGAAGAACGTGCACGTCATGTAATACTTAACCATGTTTTTCAAATTTTCGATGAAACTGGCCCAGCACACATGTAACATGATTTCACTAAAATCAGTGAGCGGTGTGGATACAACATGAGAGGTAAAACCTTTTTTTGTACCTATGGCAAAGCTGGCGGCCAAACATTCATTTTTGTTACAGCAATCAATGACTGGAATTGATTCCTTCTAGATAAAAATCAATTGATAATATATAAACTCTTAAAGGGCAAGTAAAAGCATTCCTTGCAGAAAAGGCTACAAAAGCTGAAAAAGATTCGTTTCTGTACTATTAAGATTTCTATTTGGCATTCTAAAACTTGATTAAATGTGCTAATCTGCTGTAATAATGAATGAAGGTGCTATCATTGGTATTTCAGGTTTATCTATAACACATAATAAAATTTATATACACAGATGTTACGACGCCAACTTTTTTAATATTATCAGAACTCAACAAAAAATGGCAACTATGATACAACTTGAACAATAACAATATGTTAACAATCAAAATCTGTACAAAGTAGGTACACTTATCTCCAGTGGTATTTCAACAGTCAAACAGTCTTATGAAAATCCTAATCCCTGGTGTGGTTATGCACAGGCTCTGTCCCTCAGTACCAAGTCCTATGACAGGTGCCAAATGATGTGATACAAATCCCACAGAGGTACGATTTGGGTCCAATGTGATACTGAAAGATGTGGTGCTGATCCAATCCCACAGAGGTACGGTTTGGTTAAAATGTGGTACCATATACTAGTCCACTCAAAGATAATGTCTGCACACCACAGGTAAAAGGTATAAATGGGTAGCACCAAATATACAAGTCCACTCAAGATACTGTCCACACTCCCACGGGTACAATATAAAAACAATGGCTCACAGACCCAATGGCTCGATGACATCATACAGCTTCTGTCAGATCCTTCAGAATTCTCTCTTCTTCTCTGCTCTCTCCTGTTCTCCTGTCCCCCCCCCCCCCCACCCCCCAGTCAGGAAATATCTGGTTCATATGGACACAGAGATATATCACCATTGTTCCAGTGTTTTCCAATTAGTCAAACATCACATTGAGACCTGTGTGGGTCACCGCATATATGCATGTAGGACAGCATTCTAGCTGATTCCACATGTTTGCAAATTACATGTGAGTCACCCACAAAAAGGCCAACTCAGTCGCTCTGCAGTGACCCTGCGCAGTATTCATTGAACTCAATGAATGATTACAGTGACCTGTCCAATGAAAACAAACATCCATACACAGTTTCATAACAACAGATATAAACTTTTTTTTCATTATGTTCATATCTATTTTTATTTATACCAAGGACTCCAATTGAATTAAACCAGGTCAAACTGCCTTTCTTGGGTCACCCTGGTGCTGGTCACAACTTTGTCCATGTAACCTGATTTAAGCCTGCATATGCGTTGTCTCTTATGCCTTATCATTTTAATTATGCATGATTTTGTTTCTGTGATACTGTGTTACACCTATACTTTACCTGTCTGTTTATTTTGTACCATGTATCATTTGAGTTCTTTGATACTGTATTCTACTTTTATTTTACCTTTCTGTTTATTTTGTAACCTGAGTTGAGTTATGTGACATTTTATGTATTATGTTTTAACATATATGTTCCATTATTTTTCAGTGTCTCAGTCTCTGTTTATTGTACAAGTGCCTCCGGCTGCTCCCAGGTAATACATTAAACTGACGTCAAAAGAGGTAATGTGTAAAAGGAAAAAGAACATACATTTTCAACATGTTTCAACAAATGTCCAAGTTACCCAAGGCCGAACAAAAATAAATGTGTGGTTCTGATAACCTGACAGACCCTACTAAAAACAGCCGACCCTAAAATTAATGGAACAAAAAAAGTACCTTTAAGCCGCCCTTCCCTAATAAATACTGGTCGACCCAGGCCAGTGCTACAAACTCACCCAAATGGACCCCAAAATATCCATAAGTTTTATTCAGTAGCCCAAATTTGAACTACACGGCCCAAAAGGGCGGAAGGCATTCTTGGGGGGGAGGTCTGGGGGCTCCCCCCCCCCCCCCCAATTTGATATTTGAGCATGCAAAATGGTTTATCTGAGGAGTTTCGAGTATCTTGCCTTCACATGGTTGACGAAATCACAACATCTGAGTCATCATTGAACTGATTTGGCTATTTTCCCTCAGAACGTACGAAAATCTGATGAAAATTAGTAAAAATTGGTAAAAAATGAAAAACAAATGGAAAATGTTATCTACTTTCCATGGTGGACCACAACATGAAAATAGCAGAAATGCAAGTATGAAATCGGGGAAAATATTGAGTTGCCTTGCACAGGTTTGTGGCTGAAATGCTTTAATTATTTATGAATTAAGATTGATCTAAAATTTTAACAAATTAATACATAAATGAATATAAGCACCAAAGGCGTAATTTTTATAACTCCAGGGACCTGATATATATATATATAATATATATATATATATATATATATATATATATATATATATACATATATATATATATATACATATATATATATATATATATATATATATATATATATATATATATATATATATATATATATATATATATATATATATTTATAAATTCCAGGTCCCTGCTAACACTAAAATACTTAAACTATAAATATATAAAGCAGTCCCTCTCCAGTACTCCCATCTCATACATCAAGAATGATTTCACCTTATTTTTCAAAATGTTTTTATATTAATTTGATATACTCTGGCAGGTTCTGCGTGGGAATAAGTATAATCATGGTACAGAAATACTTGCAATTACCGACCTGGCCAAATTCTGTAGCATTTTTCAAGAATTGTGATGTGAAATTTTGCTACAATGCTCCAGCTGGACAACCTTAGACCAGCTGCAACACGCGACCGACTAGCAAAATAACCCCACGAACAACCACCCGTAAAGAAAAAAAAAACGTCATTCAAATCAACCGTAACCAAGTTGTAAGACAAAGCTAACACAGAAAAGCTGGCCAACGTGTGCCTTTTTTTAGCAGTAAAGTCAACTCAAACACAGCATCTTATTTCAACTTATCTGGATGGTCAACCTGGGCCGGGGAAAAAGCATAGCGCTACATGGGTGCGGTATCTGTATCTGGTATTGCTAGGTTTCCGGTGTCCGTTCTCCGACCTACCAGCGCAAACAGTAGTCAACGTATTTTTAAAAGATGACTTACAATCTAAACTTTAATCTGCCCGCTGGATTGTGTCTGAAGCAGTTATGAACGAGGAAATTGTAAATCCAAAACAGTGGTGGAACCTGTCCAAATCGTTCCTCGGATATAAAAACCACGAGGACATTCCTCCGATTATTGGTGAGGGTAAAATTATTTCCAGCAACTCCGAAAAGTGTGAACTATTTAATACTTACTTCACAAGACAGTGTGTGACTACTGCCGATAATGATGCTCCTCCCCTACCCGAATTGACCTAATGTACGGAGGCACGCATGAGTGACCTTATGGTCACTGTGTGTTTAATGTATTATTATCATCAAGACTCACGTCACCCTCAGGCCCTGACATTATAGGCAACATTATCCTGAAAAATACTGCTGGTTCCATGAGCAGGCCTCTAACTAAAGCCTGTAATCATTCTCTCTATTTTTCTGAATTTCCTGATTTGTGGAAACGCTTGAATACTTCCCTGTTTTTCAGAAATCAAAGAGACAAATTTAAAGTAACTATTGGCCGATCTACCTGCGTTGTAATGTGTCAAAGGTTTTTGTGCGAGTAGTTTTTAATTATCTCTACAAATATCTCATAGGCAATTTACTGACTGACAAGAACTCTGGGTTTAAAGCTAATGATTCTACTTTAAATTAACTAGTAAGTATCCTCAATATCATTCACAATGGACTTGAAAATTCCAGAGAGGCAAGGATGGCCTTCTTAGATATCTCTAAGGCATTCGATAAGGTGTGGCATGTAGGCCCCCTTTTTATAGGACAACTTGGATTATGTCAAAGTCTTATCAAGTGGATAGATAGCTATCTCTCAAACCGCTTCCAGCGTGTTACTATTCATGGTCAAACTGCCTCTAGCCTGCCACTTCAGGTCGGTGTACCCCAGGGTTCCATATTAGGTCCCTTAATAATCCTTGGTTATGTAAATGATATCGTATGTAATCTGACCTGTAATGATCGTATCTTTGCAAATGACACTCGTGTACTTGAAATAATCCACAACCCTATTGACTCCGCCTGCCACCTGAACACTATTCTCTCAATTATTTACCTCGAGGGTAAATTGTGGTGCATGGTTTTCAATGCGCTAGAATCAATTTCAGTTATTTTATCTTCAAAAATTAATAAACCATATCATCCTCCTGTCCTCCTTGGTGGCACAGCCATGCCCGAGGAAGTTACCCATACCCAGCTTGGCATTACTTTTTCAAATACTCTTTCCTGGTAAGCACATGTAACACGCATCACTTACAACGCGAGTCAGCGCACTGCACTTCTCAAACGTCTCAAATTCAAGCTATCCCGAAAAGCCTTGGAGAAACTCTATTTTTCCATGGTTAGGTCGATCCTTGAATATGGATGCGTTATCTTGATAACTGTGGACAAGATTTGTGCAGCTTGATTAAGTCAATTCAGTACGAGGCAGCCAAGATATGTACTGGAGCCCTAAGACACACTACACATGCAAAACTCATAATCGAACTTGGATGGCCTAAGTTAGTCAGGAGACGTAAATATTTTAAACTGCTCCTTTTCCACAAAAAGTAATATAACTTAACTCCTATCTATCTATTGAACTTTGAACTTAATGCTCCATATTAAGTACAAACACGTGTGTATCTCTTGATCGAATCATTGCTTTCATCATCATCATCATCATCATCATCATCAGTATTTTTGTGCTTGGTATTGATATAATACCTGTAACTTTTAAATGTGTATCTCTTTATTCATCTCCTTCATCATCATTAATATTGGTTTTATGATTGGTTTTAATAATGTAGCTTATACAGTGTGAAGTACAAATGAGCACTGACCCCAAGGTTCATGTCCTGGCCCAGTCGTCGTAGGAGCGCTACCTGGTGGGCAGACGTGGCACGAACCTGGATCAACTTGTGCCTGTCAAACACAAAATTGCAGAATTTTACCAAAACCTGATCTTAAGATACTAATTTGGGCGCTACAAGACACTTTGCCTTTGTCAATTTAATCAAGCAATGACTTTGCATGCTGGGATTGTTGTTAATGTAGGAAGCGACCTCAAAGCTATTGATAACCCCTATCACAAAGTGATCTGCATAAGAAATCTTCCCTGCATGCAATCTAATGACCAGGGTCCACACTGGTGAAACTTAAGTTGTGTTAGTTTCCAGAGGCGGTTTTTTTTTCATGTAGCAATTAATAATAATCAACATAACATGGCCACAAATTAATGTCCTTTTTCAAAGAGTCGCCAAAAGAGCTGCACATCACTTTGAAAACCGGTCAAGATACGGATAAAAACATGTATATTTTCATAAGTAGGTCATGAACAAGCGAAAGTGGGTCAACGATGCGAGCTAATCACATATGTCTTTACGAACTTCAGTACAGGTACACTTTTCCGACGTAATGACATCTTGAAAAACTTAGCTATTTTTGTAACTGTGCGACAATGTTGGCCTAGGCAATGGTGCAGATGACAAGTGACACATGTTTCAAACAGCTGAATGATATACATTGCTCTTCTTTTTTTTTCTTTTTTTTTTTTTTTTTTTTTTTTGGACGGAGGTTAATAAGCGCCTATGGAGCAAGGCATTCCACAAAGCTCAACATCATTCAGATCGGTTGATAGCTTTTCAGAGCACCCGACTCTCGGAAGTGCAGATACACCTCCGATGTGTCTGATGGTTTCCGAAATTACGCACAAAAATGAACTGATTTCTTCCTCCTCACCTGTGGGATTTTGCGCCACTTCTTTATTTGTAGCGTCAGCTAAACTTAAAACGCTCAGCTGATGGTTTTTGATCCACCTTTTTATATAAGATCAACTGACGTTTTGTGTGTGTGTGTGTGTGTGTGTGTGTGTGTGTGTGTGTGTGTGTGTGTGTGTGTGTGTGATCCGAATGATCGAAATCCGCAGCACAGTCATAAATGTTTTTGCATGAACATGCTGAAAAAGCACCCCAAAAACATTAGACATAGCATTTCCGTATTGGCACAGCATGCCAAACTGGATTCTTTGGGTAGTGCCTTTCACTTGCCAAAATTGTCATCATTTTGGTAAGTGAAAGACAGAACGTACAGAGTCCAGTCTGACATTATTCTATTGTAGTTCTGATTTTAATTCCTCCCTGAACGATTGCCTTTCCGACACGTTTATTTGACAACAACGGATGTTACCTTAGTATTCTAGCATTGATCACAAGCAAGACCACATGTAAAGTTCAGCAAAATATTTTAAAAGGCCATTATCAGAACTTTTTTTTTAAATAACCGTTTTCAAGGACGTTGTTGACCACATCAAGGGGGAACCGATGACGCACTTGCACAAGCGCGCATGCTCAAGATAGCGAGGTCCCGTACATGCATAAAAGGAAACTGGCGCCTCATGACTAATGTGTGGTTCCAGCTAGGAGAAACATTGGCGAAGTGTCACCCATGGCTTGTAGGGGTGTGGTGAAAGCCAGCTTGCCGTTACGGTTGAAGTCTAGATCTCGTTGCAACCATAACTTTTCGCTATCCCAACGCTTGTCGTAAACATTTCTTATAACAAAATGCACCTCTGCATGTGTTAGTGGTTACATTGTGTGTGGCAAGTATTCCTTTTGTGTTTGTGTGTGTCGTATGTGTCTTCGTGTTTGTGTGCCATGACATGATGGATTGTCTGTAATCAAATTTGACATAAATTTCTGTTATAGTATCTATTATGAGTTTGATTCGGCTTTCTATTGCCAATTAAGCAATAAATATATCTTTATCAGCTTAGCACAGGACTATTACAGCCTTTTAAATCGTAATTAACGTTATTAGATAGTGATATACAGACTGCTATATTTGTTAATAAAAATTGTTTTGAACATGTCTAACAGTTGTAATTATTTGGTTCACTTATAGCATCATCAAGCGCCCAGGCTGATAGCAATCTGCACTGCACAGAGGCCATTGACTGTTCAGTCGATTACGTGAGCACAGGGCCACATGTGAAGTTCGGAACAAAAAAGTAGCTGTCAACATGGTCCCGCTAGACTATTGACACAACCATGTGCTCATGAATATACCTAATTTTATAAAGTTTTTACTGGGCAAAATTGTAAATTTATGGAGACCATAATTTGCTTTAGAACGCCGGGTAACTGACCTATAATGAGGGCAGCAGTTCGTGCGAAATAAACCCCTTTCTGACAGGATAGCTGGAAGCTGGAATTAGAACCCAATGCACGCGAGCACGGCCTCACAGCCATGTTCATAAAGGTTAGCCATCACTGCGTCCTAAAATACCAGATAGCAAACGTAGAACGCGAGACGGCACCAACTGTAGATTTGGCCAATGCGCTTTTGCCATCTCCTTTGTACGATCACATGAATAACGTTGAACTTCATATTAAACATTTGGATTCAAAGATTGCTGGCTCTGTGTTGAACAATTGAAAACAAATTTGTGGCTGTTGGTAGTTTGAAATTGAAATGTTGTGTCTTTGTTAAGACGGCAGAAATTTCAACACTCGTCAAAACCGAGTTGTGAACTGGTGAAACTGCGATTATTGTTTGTATGGTTTATGTGGATTCATGCACAGTGTAAAGTATGAAAACATGGTTCTTAAAGCTGGCTGCGGGGTTTGTGTGTGTGTGTGTGTGTGGGTGGGTGGGGGGGTCTTTGTTTTTTGTTTGTCTGTGTTTTGTTATTTGTTTTTTTTTTTTTTTTTTTTGTTTTTTTTTTTTTTGCTTTCTTTGTTTTTTGTGTTTGTTTTTTGTTTTGTTTTGTTTTGTTTTTTTTGTATTGTTGTAAATATTGGCTAGTAAGCACGTCTTGATTGTAATGTATATAATTATGAGCAGCATTTCCCAAGCCCTGTTGTTGTCTCTTGCTTAAATATAGAACGAGTAGCTGGAGTTTCAGTGTACAAAATTGCTCTTAATGGTTGACCTCAGCATTTTTGTACATAAAGACGTTGTGTTGTAACCCTTTATCCGCTTCTCAAATGATTCGATTGCCGCTCAGTTCTTTTTTCATACTGTGATTGCATATGACTCTGCGTCACCCTTACAGAAATCATTTTTTGATGGCGACAATCCTCGACTCAGTCGTTTCGATTTTGAGCCCTCTTTATGATAATTTGATTTGATTTAATGTTAAATGTGGCTTTTCTGCATGGTAGTTGCAATATCTGGCTATTTTAAATTTTAACAGCTCCATCCAGACAATCAGGAACAAAATTTTCCATTGTGTTGCTTCCCTCAGCGCACACAAAACCCGTGACGTTGTGGCAAAAGTTAGAAACAAAAGTTCCTGTAGTCTATGACATGAACCCAAAGAGTTCATACAATGAGTATTATTGAAGAACGGGCTTACCTATCATAACGTACTCGTTCTTGCCCCGTGGTAACCGTTTGAATTGTGACCAGTAAGAAACTCAACAAGCACAGCCCCATCGTGATGGTTTTGGCACCGCTTCATATGCTGTTCAAGTACCCTGCCTCCAGTCACAGTCTCTCCCTTTAAAATGTTTATGCCATCACCAAGCCACCTACAATTATCGATCGCATTTTGAGAACAGCTCGGGTTTTTTTTTTTTTTTTTTTTTTTTACATAAATGCTTCCACTGTACCCATTTAACCTTTAAAATGTGTTCCAATTTTCGACACGATTTTTGCAGAAGTGTTTAAAACGTTAAATTCATTATTTTTCTCCATTTTAACTTTGCAATTTTTAGTTTTGGCACCGCAATTAACTAACACCCACATGACACAAATAAGTCATACATTTGTGTCCTCACATGATTCGACCGAACTCCTTTGAGTGAACGAGTACACTGCACATGGCAGGGGAAAGTTGATATAAAGATAGAATGGTTTAACTGTTCCAGTGCCAATCACGTCCAAGTCAATCTGCTTAAGTCAGGCAAGTCTGAATTGTCATTAGGATCCCAGATTCATATTCCTTATAAAAGGACCTTTCATTCAAGTACCAGTATGCCTGCAGTTCCAGAGAGAATACCCCAGGTCAACGGCTTTTCTCGGCGCGCATTGGCCGCAATGCGTGCCGAGAAAAGCTTTTGACGCAGTCTAAAATTTGGCACTGAAAGGGTTAGTACGGTTAACAGCCATACACGATGCCTTCACATGGATATTTATATTGTCATTTGTATGCGTAGAAAATAAATACAGGAAATTTTAATCTAAATGATATGGCAAACCATTCGTATTGTACATTAACTTTATTATCTTATAAAATATTTAGGCCCACTTATGTGAAATGCTGCGAGGAATGAAGTTCACCTGTCTTTATCAAAAACATTACCTATTATTAAAGATGTCTTGCTCTAAAAAAATTCATAGCTGAACGTACAATTTTAAACACAAATATATAAACGTGTGAAGAAATCTGAAAAATGAAAAGTACTTTATTGTTTTACTGTTTCAATAAGTCGGAACTCAATTAAGAGAGAGACAGACAGACAGAAAAGACAGAAGGGAAAACGGAGGTAACAGAAACGACTTAGATTTTGTGTCAACACAAACATTCATCAATATTGCTCATGGTGTAATAAAGCTAGCGTTGGCGTGTGCTTCGTCATTCGTCAGAACCGTCATTACTATTACCATATTGATAAGAAAGCAATGAAGGGAGTGGGCAAAGTTCTGTAAAACAGGGCTACAATTTCAATAATGGTGATGGTTTACATGTTTGACGTATTATATTAGGCATCTACATTCAGTTCAACCCATCACATGTATGCATGAGCCCAGATTGTCCTGTAGTCAAATACTTAAATATGACATATATTCCTGATTGTTCGTGGTTTGTACATGTCTATGAATATCAATTATATCCAAACAATACACAGCGGATATCCCCGATCGTACAGCGACCACGAAAAAGCTTTTCTACGAAAATTCGAAGTCCAAATTTATTCTTGTATTCCCGTTTGAATTGGACTGCTCATGAATTATTACAAAAGTAATTTCTGTGACTGAATAAAAACACAGGGCATTATTCCATGCAGAGCAACCATAGGGCTTAAACGAAAGGGAATCGCTGTTACCAACAGGTGGCTGATTAAACATTCATATATGCATGGGGCAGGCTAGTTCACACATTTTTTGATCAGCTCAGTAAGTGTGCAACATCCCAGTCATTGATGCCATGCCAAGTTTGGGTTACATAAAGAGATACAAGAGGGTAAATTATCATATGATCACTGTAGAATGACGTCACACTTAAAGGGCCTGCTCGCAGCACAAGTTGTGGCCCCTTTATTCTGCACGTTCATTAACGTTTAAGGTGGCAGATGTGAAGCCAGTGTGCAGCGAGACTGGCAACTTTGGATCAAAATTACACATTTATCTTTTTCAAAAGTACATTAAACCTCAATATTTTCTGATTGCTACATATCCATAGAATTGTATGCAGACGTTTTTTGTTTTCGTTTGTGTGTGTGTGTGTGTGTGTGTGTGTGTGTTTTATTTATTTTTTTGGTGGTTTTTTTTTTGTTTTTGTTTTTTTTGGGGGGGTGTTTTGGGGGGGTTTAAGGTTTGTTTGTTTGTTTGTTTGTTTGTTTGTTTGTTTGTTTTTTGCAGGATTGATTTTTTTGAGATTTTAGAGCATTCTTTCTGGCTTGGTAGGATTTTCCCATTTTTGGCGCAGAAATCGCTCAAAATTGTTTTTTCAAGTTGTAATCAGATGAAATTAACAATGTATATCTATGTCCTGGATCAAACTCAATTGTGAGTCCTGAAATAGCATAAATAAAAAGTTGTAAAATTTTAATATTGGTCCGTACAGGTTGTTCATTTTCTTTCTCAAAATTGCTCAAAAAGTCACGGAAGGGGTAGTCATGAAAAAATCCTTAGTCTGGACTAGCACTTTCCTTTCTCCATGGCTAATGCTTTCCTGTTCCCTATGAGTGACCCTTGTCAGTGGCTCACCTGGTTTCCAGGGATCATGGACTAATGACTGTGCAAACAACGGCACTGTTCATTATTATGCCCATGCAAACAAAGAATAAGTGGTCTGAAATGCAGAAACTGTTCAGTTTAAACAAACGTTTTGAGCTCGATTTTCTCATATAAATATTTTGTTCACACATCTGATTTTTGGGGAGCATGTAGTTTAAGTATCAAACTGTCCAAACACATTAAAAATCTTCCACCTAAAAAAAGAAGCATTGATTGCATAGCTTTATTAGCACTTCGTAACCAGCAATAAATTTTAGCTCAGCTAACTTGCTAGTCAGGCTGAGCTTTTCGGTGGCCCAGTCGTCCGCCCATCCGTCTTCCGTCT
>OZ026624.1:94116204-94128704 GCA_964020975.1 Hermodice carunculata | reverse complement strand
AAAAGCTTAGAGGCTCGTGGACATAAGGCCGCCAACGCAGAATCATCGCCTAAGCATGGAAACCCTCCTTACTGACCAGCATGGGACCACAAACGGGGCCCCGGGCTGCTGCCCATCAACCTGAGAGCAGTCTGCCATAATACAGGTGCTGTCTATTTCCACTCCTTGAGTCCTTCTGATCTAGCAAGACCAGTGAATCACGGAAATATGGTTGGGGCCCAGCGGGCGGTCATGTGATTCCTTAAGGCAGTGTTCCGTAAAGACAGGTCTGCCTGCATTGGCCTTGTAGACTCTGGGGACATATGCCTGATACAAATCTGAGGCAAGACCTACACTTACTCTACATGCATGCCTACAGACTGCATCTGAGTCTAAACCCAAGGGTTCCATAAACTGGAACATGGTGGCTGCCCTGAGAGGACAAGGGAAGTCGAGTGGACAATTATCAGGAACCTGTGCAAAGAAACCTTCTACACCAGCAAAGACATAAATGCCCTCCTCCAACATGATTAAGTTGGGCAGGTAGTGCTCAGCAAAAGTTGTAAAGATGATCACCAGCCCTGAGGATATTGACAACAGCGATGTGTCTTTAGTGCTTACCAGAAGACATTAAAGGCTTGCACCACGTGAGCTCTTCCCGAGACTTGCCTCAGAAATGAAGGCTGTCCAAACTGTTCTTGTAGGCCTTCAGGATGGTCTCTTTAATCCATGATGAGATCATGTTTTGGCACGTCTGTTCCTTTTAGGACTCACTCAGGGGCAAAAAGAGGGCAAGGGAAATACTAACACAGAGCTCTCAATAGACACAAGGCTGTTTCCTCAGCAGGTAGATCCCTATCCATAGCATGAAGGGAAGGCCATAGATGGATCTTGGCCCACTTGGTTCTTTGTACAGAAGCCCAAGTGAGGTTGCAGGGTCACCTGGGAGTGGTCAGGGCATGTTTGGATTCAGTCACTTGCCAGATTGTGGATCTTTCTTTCTTCTAACCCCAGTAGCAAGTGTTAAGAGAAAACAAGTTTTCCATGTCCAGTACTTGAGGTCACTCAAAAGGCAACCTCTTCAGCAAGACTAAGACTAGTGAGAGGTCCCACCCTAGTTAGAAGTGCTTATCAGCCAGTCTGTCCATGTAGACAGAGCTAAAAGTGCTGACAGATAAGGAAGGCCCCCTTTGTGAATGTTCAGGACTTTCTCCAGGGTTAAGAAGATGGGAGACTGAAACCCCTCCACTGCTCTTGAGCTCTTACCAAGGTCCTCCCACTGGTACAGTCAGAAGTCTGTGGTATCTGTGATATTTGGAGACCAGTGACAGATTCTATGACTGGTGCACCAGTCAGAGAACACCTTCCATTGAGCCAAGTATGCCCCTACAGAATAGTCTTGAACACCACCACCCCACCCCACCCACCCACCCCCGGCAATTCTATCTGTGAACGATCCCGAGAAACCTCTGTTACTAATGTGCTGTGCGACAACTGCCAAACATGTAGGCTGAGCACTTCAGGTTTCCTGTTTGCTGTGGAACACACTTGTCCACAGTTGCATCAGAAGTTTGGGCCATGCAGGTAGACATAGCAGTGGCTTGATGCTTAATTTCATAAGGCCGAGAGAGGTATCCATCCTTGGCTGCTAGGGGGCGACTAGCATTAGCATGTGTTCATGGGACCAAACATTCCTAATCTTCTGCAGAGGCAAAAAAGCTGAAGCTAAAAGGTTGCTCCAGTCCATGGCAAGAGCATCCACTGCCAGGGCCTGAGGATCCCTGATAGGTGACATATAAACCAGAGGTTTTGTGTTTTGCTCTTGTAACATACAGATCCAGGTGTGGGTGTATCTGAACTGGCTCACATGGCTTGAACAACCCATGGATGGAATGACCACTCCATCCCTACCAGCTGAAATCTTCTAGAGAGTTAGGCAGCCAGGACATTTTCTAGTCCAGGGACATGCCTTGCATGCATGTGGATGCGATGTTCAGAGCACCCTCCCGTAATACATCTGGCTAACTCCATCAGTTTTTGGGAGTGTGTCCTGCCCTGCCAGTTGAGGTAGGGCAGGACAGATTGCAGTCCTGCTATCACATAAAATGAGAACATGCTTGTGCTTCACTAGGTCCTGGAAGTGGAGGAGCACCAAGTGTAGTGCCTGCAGGTCCAACCAGTCTATGTGGTGGGACATGGCTTGCATCAACCAAAAGCCTGATGTCATGCAACCCTCCAGGTGGGCTCTGCAACCAGACTAAGATGGATCTGTATACATAGTGAGTTGCACCTGAAATGACATCTACATCTAACCTGACAAGGCGTTCTCTCACTTGGTACACCAAATGAGGTGCTGTCGGTTCCCCAGGAGTACCGGTACCTGTACTTGATAGCCCTGGTCCTTCAACCATCTGTCCAGCAGAACATGCTACAAGGGATGAAGCGGGCAGGGGGACCTGGGATTCCTGTAAGGTCAGAGAGCACATCAGGGTTTACCACTGCTGGGCCAAGTGAACACCAGAGGTGCCAAGGCAAGGCTTAAGAGAAGCACCCTGAACTGGTAACATTGGCCCGAAAATGCTAACTGCAGATACTACTGTGAAGTCTCTGAGATGGGCATATGGAATATGATGTCCACTCCTGGGGCTAAAACTGACTCGGGCTCTCCTTACTGAATGATGGAATCACCAAGTACTCATTCAGCGATGACAGGTGTATAACTGGATGCCAATCTCTGTCCCACTTGGAGGCTAGGAAGAGTAGGTTTTAGTACCAGGGTGACCAAGGATCCTCCATCTGGTCTGGTGTTCTTGCTCTGTAGCTTTAACATCACCTCTAGGAATGCCCACACTTTTGGCTCCATTACAGGGTGTGTGAACTAGTTTGGTTCATGGTATAGCAGAGGCCTGTCTTCACCATAAGGCAGTGAATAGCTTTGTCTCAGTGGACTTACAACAAATGAATTGTCAGTGATAGACTTCCACTCTGAGTGAAAGGTGGAAAGGAAACTGCCCACTGGGCACATGGAGATGTCTATAGAGGGTAACTCTGAGATAATGTGGCCTGGAAAGCAAAGTTCAGGAGCCCTGAGGCTTCCCTGTCTTGACTTTACCAGCCTAGGTGCCCTTCCCAGATTGCTTCACTCTCTTCTTAGGCCCTCGCAATGCCGGAGGCATGGCTCAGGCCCGGGGGAGAGCGAGCGCAGTCTGGGTGTCACACATTGGGGCAGCAGTGGCCAAGGAGGAAAGCAACCCAAAAGAGTCAATCAAAGCTTTCATCCTGGCCAGTTCAGCAATGCAGGCTTGCAGGTCCTCACTCATCAAACGTCTTTCCCCCTCTCTCCAAACAACATATTAGAGAACAGTGGTCAAGGAACCTACAGTCATAACCTTAGGCAGCACTGAGTGCTTGACCCTCACGAGCAGATGCTTTGTGGCTCTGCTGCAAGTTCTCCCTATTCCCCTGGGGATGGGGGGATGGTTGGTTGATGAAGCATCAACCACCTGAGCCTGGGTGCAAGCCATGTTGGTTCCCTTCTACTTCTCTAATGGCATCAGTGGGGAAGACTCATTATAGTCAGACTCAATGGGTGAGCATTTGGCAGCTTTCTTACTCCTCTTCCTCTTGGACTGCTCATAGAGCAGCCACTTGTCATCTCCCCACATAGCACAAAACCTGCATGTATTCTCACAAGAATGCACGCAACCAAGCTGTTGACGACAAACATAACAGTTTTCATGGTCATCCCAGGCTGCCATGGAAAGATTTCCGTGAGTCCATCTTCTGCCCTCTACCTAACAAGGGAGAAAGTGAAGCCACCTCCAGCTCAACACCCACAACATGCTGCCAAGCAGTGATTGCTTGTATGCCACTGTCCTCCCTCTGTCTGAGACCTGCTAGAAGTCATCTTGGGAAAGAATGTTTTCGTGCCAAGACCAGCCCTACTTCCAAAATTCTCTCAGGGATCCATAGGTCAAATGTAAGCTACTCTATCTCAAAAGAGACTTTTAAAGCGTCAAAAACTAATTTAGCATGAGGCACGAGCAAAGAAGTTCCATTGAACCAATAATGTCATTTAATCCAACTTTCGACACTCATTTCTCCAGGTATTGGGAACAATATCACCACAAGTTTGCATTAACACAAAATTTTAAGATTCTTGCTCTCTCTACTTCTATTTTCGCATTTTGTAGATTTCAAAATGAGAGCTATCATCTATCTCTCTTACTCGTATTTACGTCTTTTTGTCCAGAATTACTTTCTAGTATTCATTACCTTCTGCAGTCCATACACTTTACTCTCCATAAGCTAGCCTGTCACTGTCTAACGTATGGAAGTACCATTGTCCATTGTGTGCACGTTCCTCTGTGGAATTTTGACATAGGCTGCATTAGCCCAAACAAACCAAAGGGTCTTCATAACTACTCAGAACATGTTTTTGAGCCTGAAATATCATATGAAAATAAAGAGTGTTCATTTATTATCATTAGCCTCAAAATTTCAGCCATATATATATATATATATATATATATATGTGTGTGTGTGTGTGTGTGTATTTCTTTCGCTTATAAAAGTTCATATTTTTCCATACTCTGGCTTTGATATATGATTTTATTTCGAGTGATGAGTGGTCAGATTGTTGCCTTTGCATGGTTGTAAGAATGTATCTTGTGTGGACTCATAGACTCTACCAGTACTTTACCTGCGTACATATTGCTTGAAGTGGCTGATAATATATGGAATGCCCACATTGCAAATACGCAGGCATAAGGAGTATTAATAACGGTGTATATACACACACACATATATATATATATATATATATATATATATATATATATATATATATATAAACATATATATGTGTATGTGTGTATGTATGTACGTATGTACTTATATACAATCCTTTATACCACCACATTGATGTGGTTGACACAGCGAAAGTTTCAAGATTTATAGGTACTGATTTGAAGTGTTGGAATAAAGCTTGGCGTATTATATGGTTTGTTCGAAGCATCGGGCTACGTAAACAAATGTCGCAAGCGTGGTGAAAGTGTGTTACCAAACCCTCGCCACGCCATATGTAACACTGATTTGTTTATGTTTTTCGCGGTCTGACAATGAGAATACATTGCTTAAACTAAGTTAGTATATTCGTACACCAAAATAAAAATGAGACAGGAAAGTTCTAAACACTAACTGTGAGGTACAACCATCCATGTAAAATGGATTGCCGCGTCAACGCTCCATGCACACCACCAAATTTTACCATTTCTTGTGCAATCACTTTAGTGAAGCCTATTTTCGAACCTACACTTCGCAAATTGTTTTGCAGCATAAAATCTACGTTAGATAAAGCATGCAAACGGAAAATAAGTAACAGTGTGGATCGTTAAATTAATGGGTACTGACGTCATTAAAAATAGCTTTTGACCACTCGGGGTTACATATGTAACTTCAGAATAAAATGCAGTTTGGATTGGTCAACGGGCACAAGGGTAAGATTTTTCAGGTCACTAATCCTGGAAGGCTGGGTCTGTGCAACTACGAGATGTTGTTACATCTTTTCTGCGATTCAATGAATGTAAGTATAAATTCATAGATAGTGTGTGTGCGTGTATCATACCTGCAAGATGACGGTTTTATCCAGACACTTGGAAAATGCAGCGTTATTCCGTGACACCTCACGATCACCATGCGGCGGTACGGTTGCACAAAAAGAAAGACCCAAACATGGCAATGGTTGGGTTGGGTTGGCCCACCACCTCCAGCTTTCTTGACAAATCAAAATTAATTTGACGGGACAAAGGCATTTATGCCTGCCATGCTGATTTGTCATTTGTGTGAATCAATAGCGACCTTATTTTTGAGCATTTTTCTCCCACTTTCGTGCTAAGTAATCTTGAGGCCTTTTGACACATTGACATGTCCTCATCAATACTTCAAAGTTTAGAAATTCTTGTGTAAAGATGGGAGAGTACTTTGTAGGTAAAGATAATTAGCTTGATACCTTTGGCTGACACTATACCCATACAGCCAATTATCATTTTACATGTGTTGATTCATCTTTGCATACGCATTGTTACACCATTTTTATTCTTCCCAGTTGGAGATTAAAGGGCTTTGTACAAATTTGCAATGCCAATCACACGAAATTTAACTGCATTTCCGACTTCTTTATCTGTTTTATACTATTTGTATTTAAAATATAAGATCCTACAATAAATACATCTACATTAAGTGCATACTCTCTTAAAATACACGCACAACCACATGTGATTGTACTGTTGTAACACAAAATGATTTGTCCTTTCTTGCATCGTGTTAGTGAAATACTTGTCTCTTGTATTTATATATATGTTATTTTTCTTTAGCAAAATGTCATGATTTGTGTATGTACATGATCCAGCTAATCAAGTTCAGTTCAGTTCCACGCAAATTAATCTGTAAGATTAAAACAGTTCAAGGCGTTCCCCAATATAATTCAAATAAAGTGTTTGCATCTAAGAGTAACTGCAGCCAGGCTTAATGTAAAGGTGACGCATTGAAATGTGACAGCCACTTTGCTCTTTACCACGGCTAATGTCTATGTCTAATAATATGTGAGTGGTGTGAATGACAAGATGCGTTTGTGGTCAGGTAAAGCGTCCTGTCACAGTATAGTGTTTTGAAGACATCCTATTGTCGACATGGCGATTGACTGAACTCCGTCGAATCAGGTATTCTGCATGTTCTATTCTTCGTCCCTTCTTTCGCTCGGCAGCAAAATGCCTTTAGTGCTCTACAAATATTATTTACAAGGAGAAAAAGAACCGAATACCTGACAATGTGTTATCTATTTTAAGTACATGGATGTAAATTTTAACCAATAAAGATATTTAACACAGATGTGCTGATTGACTGTATCCATATAGCGCGTTTGCGTGTGCTGGTTAGTTATCTTCATATGCCATATTGGTGTTGCCGCCGTTCTGGTCTGAACCATTTGTTGTAGCAGAGGATGACGTCATCTGAATATTCTCTGGCGGAGGCGGAAATTTTATCGTCCATGAACGATATCTTGGACGCACAATACGTTTTATCCTTTGAATTGATGGTTCTAGTCCACCTTGTTTTTTACAACAGATAATCGTCAAAAGTAACAATAAAATGACAGGTAATCCCGCTCCCAGGCTTGCCCCGATCAAAAGCACCATAAACTGCCTCGATGTGGTTCCTGTGCCTTCAATCCGAGGCCCTGCATTCAACGTTGATGCATTAAATGTCGTCGGGTCTGGAGCGCCTATCACGGACGTTTGTGGAACTATATGAGTAGCGTGCGAGGATTTCATAATGTCCTTTCTTGACTTCCTATTAGCAATAACACTATGTGCTATGCTACTTGTTAAAGTTATTTCATTTTTACCTTCAACTGGAATAGAGTTCATCTTACTTCTCATCATAGGTACTTCCGACTCTCTACTTGTAAAGTAGTTAGTTAATGTTGGAGAATTTAGCACATGTGAATAAACAAAAGATTTGGATTGTCTGTGTTCTACCCTAACTGTCGTGTGGAAAGGCGTTGTCTTTTGAGCAGTATATGATGGAAGTGGTGGAGTGATAGTGTAAATGAGTTGTTGTGATGTTTGTGGTGGATGTTGATTTCTGGAGGAAGCAGGCTCTGATTGTCCACTGGCAAAGCCAAAGGACATTGCGGTAGAGGAGTCAAAGAACTCACCAGACTTGAAAAGTATATCAGAATGAAAATTACCGGCGCTTGTTGGTAAATTAACATACTGTGTCGTAGGTACACCAATGGTAACCGTGGGCACAAGAGAGTGAAGTACTTCTGAGTGAATATACAGCGATTTCTGTAATGTTCCAGCAACTGTAGCAGACTTGCTAAAGGGACTCTTAGCTGGGTTAAATACAGCATCCGTAGTCCACAAAACAGCTGTTTTTGTTGACGTCACACTGGGTCTGTTCAGTAAACCACTGAAGCGTCCACTTGGCCTGAGATCAATGTCACTCAGTGTTGTCTTTGGCCTGATATATCCATCACTAATTGTTGTACTTGGCCTGATATACGTATCACTAATTGTATTACTTGGCTCGATATAGATATCACTAATTGTAGTACTTGGCTCAATATACATATGACTAATTGTAGTACTTGGCTCAATATACATATGACTAATTGTTGTACTTGGCTCAATATACATATCACTAATTGTAGTACTTGGCTCAATATACATATCACTAATTGTAGTACTTGGCTCAATATACATATCACTTTGTCCAGCACCTGCTCTGATGTACACATCACTTGTTGAGTCACTATATCTTACATATGACTCGCTCAGTGCAGTGTTGACTAGAATTGGCGAGTTTGTTATGAATGTCAGATCAGAGGCAGCATAATATATGGTCGAGGTCTTACTCGGTACACTATTTGTAATGGTATGCGGTTCACGCTCAGAACCTACAGACTTTATCATGGAATTCTTTGGTGTAGCCACAGGCTCAAAATATGAGTCGCTCTCTGACACACTAAACAGGTTAAACGAATATTTCGATTTTTCTGTCCTGCCACTGGGTGAATCATTTAAGGCAGTATTAACCACGACTGTTGAGTAATCCACACTGGAAATATCCATTGTAGACAGGTCTGTAAATCTAGTTCCAGCCTTTGCGAGCGATGTACTCCATGATGCAGTCGGTGTGATGTGTAGTTCACTGACCGAAACACCAACAATATCAGAAAAGTCACTTGCAACCACAGTTGATATCGATACGGTGTTTGATCCAGTAATAGGTCCAGTATACAATTCACTTAGCCCGGTTCTTATTATGCTTGATGAGTCCTTCCAGGCAGTATTTGCCATGATAGAAAAATCGCTTAAAGAGGCACCAAGCACAATTGATGTGTCATCCAATCCATTTGCCAAAACAGATGTAGTACTTCGTATGAAGTACGACTCAGTAAGTGTTGTTGTTGATGCAGTAGACATGTCATCCAATTTAGAGGTTGATGAGATAGACAAACCATTTAATCTGGTTGTTGGTAGAGTAGACAAGTCATTCAATGTAGATGAAAAGTGAAAGTCTGTGAAGATAGCAGGAGTTGCAATGGATGATGCACTCATGCTGAAAGTAGGAAGTACCCAAGAGTCACTCAGCAACCTGGTAGATATGGTAAAACTGTCACTCTGTGCTGGCCCAGGATTCCTCCTTGTGGCTGAATCTTTCAGTGTAGGAGTCCTAATGGCTAAAAACCCGACTGAGGCAGCATTGCCTGAGGAGGACCACCCACCCAGTGTAGTTGATGACGTTTTGGCTTTGTGATGCAACAAATTGTATGAAATATTGCCATGGCTTGTCGAAACACCTCCAC
Source organism: Hermodice carunculata (assembly GCA_964020975.1). Lineage (NCBI taxonomy): Eukaryota > Metazoa > Annelida > Polychaeta > Eunicida > Amphinomidae > Hermodice > Hermodice carunculata. The sequence continues at coordinate 94,119,352 of OZ026624.1, read as the reverse complement.
GAGGCATCGCGGCAGCAACTTCATCATACCACATGATGACAATGAAGCAGAAGAAAAGCCAAGGTACTTTCCACACATTAAAGGAGCTGCATCCTGGGAACCTTTTCTGGTCGAGCATCGTTAAGACCTGTCAGTGAAACAAAGGCTGATGATACATGGAAATGTAAATATCAAAAATTGGACCACCAAGTCACATTCAGTTTAAAGATGTCAAGAGATTTAGAAAGTATAAAAAAAAATTCTCATTTTCGGCAGAGGAAATATATTTTTACAAAATTATATAAATATGTATTAATCTAACCTTCATATTTAATCAGAACCTACTTTGGTGAACTTGATGTATACAACTTCTCAAACACCAGTGATGTAACCCGTAGACTGTCGTTAATCATTTTTAATGCCCAGAGGACATGTTAGATGACAAATGTCTTGTGTCTAAATACCGCTACATATATGTTCAACAGACAATTTTGGCGCAGAAGAAAATAACAGAAATAACGAGGCCCAGAGATATTTCTTATACTAAAAAGCTATCAGAGGACAGATTCTGTGAATATACCTGATACCAAGGAACCATCAGATGAAGACTTAAAGTTTGCAGAGACATTTTCCCTTGCCAAAACAACATTAGGAATGGGGTACCAGAGACATTTCTCATGCAAAATAGGTTTTGGCAACGGTTCAACGCACACTGATTGAAGGGATCTAGTAAGTCTTTGATTTGGGACAGGTATCACCTGTGAAAAAAAATTACACAAAGGGCAAAGGGTTCCAGAAACATTCATGGTGCCAAAAAAAAATACATAAAGGGTTGAACGGTTTCAGACATGTCGGATTTCAAGAAAAAATAAATAAAGGGTTGAATGGTTCCAGATACGCCTGATCCCAAAAATATTTAGATGAAGGGTAGTCGGGTTTTAGCCACGTCTGTGCCAAAGAGATTTTACATGCAGGTTTGAAGGGCCTGACACATGTTTAATGTCAAAGAAACATTAGATAAAGAGTTGAATGACTTCAAACAAGTGTGATGCCAATGAAACATCAAATAATGGTTTGCAAGATCCGTGAAACATTAATTGATGGGATAGAGGGTTTCAGAAATGCCTGGTGCCAAAGAAAAAAAATGACATGTTGAAGGATTTCAAACTTGTTGATGCCGAAAATATAAAGAAAGGACAAAAGACTTATAGACGTGTATGATGCCAAATAACATTAAGTAATACATTGCATGTTTTTGGACCTGTCTGAAGCCAAAGATACATTGAATAATAGGTTCGAGGGTTTCAAACAAGTATGATGCCAAAGAAACATTAGATAAAGGCCTTTAGACCTGTCTGACTGTAAAAAAAGAAATACAATAATGGGTTGAAGTGTTTCATACATTTCCTTAACCTGTGATAAAGGATAAAAAGCGCGGAATGGTCTGGTATTTATGTTAAATTCTAATTAATGCACAGCAGTAGCCAATTTGCTTCCAGAAATGGGAACACCTGCCCATTTATATCCAAAAACTAAGATCCTACTTCTTCTAAATTTCACGTTTTCTACATGCAGCTCAAACGTGACAGGTGACGTCAACAGCTGTTCGCGGCCACTTGGAAACAGGAGCGATTTGACTGACGTCACTGAATTTATGACAGCTTACAACAGACAATTTTAATTCCAGGCAAAGGGACTTTGCAAATCTTATTTTGCAAATTTAAACGATTTTGTAACATTTCTGACACAAATAAAACTTGCTAGAATATTTAACTTTTCAGCAGTTTTAAAGTGGTTTATATTATTTGTGTGTTTTGTAGATGCTAAACCATGCTAATAGCCTACTGTCGGTTCCAGAATTGTCCGAATGATTAGATTCTGCCTCACAAGCCTCTGCGAGTCGCTTGAAAATGCAGAGCGATACGGGTAATAAGGGAGCTGTCTTTTACGAATAGGTCCAGACAAAGATCTAGACCTTTTTGCTCAACGGGGGTAATTCTGAGACAAGGGATGGTCCGTCCAAGCTGAACTGTATGGTCGAAGTAAAAATATAATGGCCTCCAATAACAGAAAGTGATAGGGAAAAAAGAGCGCACAAATGAAGGGCATCTGCATTTTTCAAAGAAGTCAGTATTGGACGACAGGGCAGAACCATGAGCTACCATGTACATCTCAATATTACTTCAAAATATAATGACTGAGGTTATTCCGTTTTTCAAATCATGCTGTATCTTTTATAAGATATAGCAGTCCGATAGAATTTGAAAATCTAGCACAGCACACCCCTTAACTTCATGAAACTGGTAATGTATATATATATATGTGTGTGTGTGTGTGTGTGTGTGTGTGTCTGTGTCTGTGTCTGTGTCTGTGTCTGTGTCTGTGTGTCTGTGTGTGTCTGTGTGTGTGTGTGTGTAACCTGTCTGTTGTAACCATGCCGGCGGGGGTCTGTCAAAAGGGATTCGCAATATTTAGAGTCAAATTGCAAAATGGTACTGGTAATAGTAAAATTACACTTATTAGAAAATGATCTGACGGCAATGATTGCAATCGTAATAAACAATAAATCGGTTTACCCTGTTTTCATGGTAGCAAGACCTGACAGTCTACACCAGTAATCAAAAAGATAATGCTGATTTCACATAAACTTTTAAATAAACGATTAACTAAAGACTTGCACTTGCCAGTGAATGATCATGGGAACAAAAACGTCTTGAAAATCGACTTATTTCTACCTTTTTAGCAGGAATGTTTCGTTATGTATTTTGGTCACCTACACTTCCAGATTACCCGTTGATTTAGATTCGAAATAAAAGTACATTAGCCGTAAAAAATCAGAATTTTTTTAAGACGCAAATCATATTTAGTACAAATTTCTGTCATAAGATTGCACAAAAATGAAGTGATCAATAAACATGACTACTGCTCATTCTCTTATGGCATATTTGTCGCACATCTGTTATCTCTACCACCATCGAACGTAGTTGCATTGGAAGAATGGAAGCCTCAGTGGTATGTAAAGAATCCTGCGATCTCTTGTTGGTAACTATAGCAAAGAAGAATATGAAACCTTGATGGGTAGGATACAATATTGAGGACCTTGACCTTGCTCCAAAGTTGTGCGAGTTACCGTGAACAGGGCAATGACCAAGTGGCAGTCTGTACCTCA